>PDNC01000103.1:0-96762 GCA_002572885.1 Blastomyces parvus | reverse complement strand
CCTCCCCCTCCCCCCCGGCCTTCTTTTTTTTATCACTCTCCAGCCAACATCTTGCTTCATTTCCCTCTTTCCTCTTTATTGAATAGATAATATATTCTTCAATTTTTCAATTCTTCCCTTTCTTACACAAAGCCAGCTAGATAGCCAATCAATAGATAAGATACACAAACACACATCCACTCTCATCAGTGTTTCCATTTTTCGCCTTGGTGACCTATATGTCATGGTGAGGGTTGGCGGGAGGTGATATAGATAGCTAGTTTAGTTGCTAATAGTTGAGATGAGGGGAAGGTGTTGCAAGAAAAGAGAGAGGAAGCAAGAAGTGAAAGAGGAATAAATTCAATGTCAGAAAGAGAGTTCAAAAAACCTTCATTCTGCGGAAAGATCAATACTGAAAAGATTTGTGTTTCAGAAGATGTGAAAGTAAGAAAGATATATATGTAAAATCAGATGAATAAATGAATTTGAAAAAAAAAATTCTCCCTTGCTTCATATCTATGCTGTGATGTGATGAGATATATAGAAAGAAATATGATGATATATGTACTGAGCTGAGCTGAGATGGCAAATGATAATGACAATGATGAAAGCATAACTTGGAAATGAATAATGATAGTAGAGAATATATATATAAAAGTGTAAGAAAAGCAAGAAAGTGAAATTAAGAAGATAAGATGAAAAAAAGTCTTAAGAGAATTAAAAAAAGAGAAGAGAAAATATAAAAATATAAAATTAAATTAACATAATAATAATAAATAATGATGATAAGGATATTTATGCAGGTGATATCAGAAAATAACAACAGCAAAAAGAAAAGAGAAAAGAAATATCAAAAGATGAAAAACAATGATGAATAAAAAGCAGTATTCATGCTCATGCACAGGTTCAATCAATGAAAGAGAGATAAAAGCAAGAGAGAAATGAAAACTTTCAGAGATGAAAAGACAACTCCCAATATGCTAGATGGAGAAGAAGAAAACAGAGAAAGAGAGGGGGAAACATGAGTGCTGATGAACTATAACAGAATAGACAGGAAAAATGCACATATATCAATCAAAAACATATATATGATGAAGGATTCATTTCCAAATCAACCAACCGCGGACTTTGATGGGGAACTTGTGCAAGATGGAAAGGGACAAGGGGGACAGGGAGCCGACCAACCAAAAGAGAAAAGAAAAGAAATATTATATGGGAGATAGAGAGAGAGAGAGAGAGGAGCGTGTGCCATATGTGAATCTTCTGTTTTTTTGTTTCGGTCTTTCATTCGTTTTGACTCGTTTTGCTTCATTTCAATCTTTTTTTTAGTTTCTTCTTCTTCTCTTCGTTGTCTTTCGTTTTGCTTGTCTTCGTCTTCTTGTTGATGGGATATGTTGATGCAAGAGGTATATATTTCGTGGCAGAGCTTTTCAAAAGGGTTTCAGCGCATGCGTGTTCGGTTTCGTTCGAGTTTTGACTTTTATAACGGCCGACTGCACCATGGTTCCCAACTATGTCAACGGTCCCGAAATATGAATAATGGGGAGGGGGGAGATGCGCGATGATCGTGGCGAGACAGGTCGGGTAGGGGGGTTGCGCGGGGGGGGGTCTTAAAATATACACCGCCCCGGTCATTTACACGACTGGAGTGTTCTGTGTGTTGGTCCTAGGGCGCTCCTTCCTCTCCCTCCCCCTACCAAGAAAATCGAATAATTCAGCCGCATCGAATTCCGTCACGATCGCCTTGAAAAAGAAAAAAACAGCCTGCCCCTAAAATCTTACGACCGGGTGGACCGGCTCACGGAGCGTTCAGGAATGGGAGCGGGGCCCGGCGAATGTGATTTGCCCGAGTTATTTAGGTCGAAGTCATGTTCCTGCAGAACAATGGCATATTTTGGATCCCGCACGAATTTCGGGACGGAGTCCTGTAGTTGTTTCGAATTTTTTGGTTTTGTAAGTAAACTGCTCGGACTAAGGCGGGGAGGAAAGAAAGTGGAGGATAATGGAGCGAGAGAACGAAAAAAAAAAAACTTACACTTGACATGAGTTTGAAGACAGAAATCTGAGCAAGCTCGAAAAGGCTGACGACTTCAGTCAAGCTTTTAAGCATGGATGCATCATCGCCAACGGCACGTGTCATACGGCTTGCAAGGCTATTTCGTAAAGCGTGCTCGATGTTCAGCTCGCAGGGAGATCCGGGGGCAAGGAAAGCGTTGTATAAGCCTGTTTATTGCTCATTATTAGCTACTAGCCAACCACGTTGAAAGTATGCTGGATAGAGGAGTGGAACACTGCAAGAAGTGCAACATGACCCCCAAGAAAAAGAAAGAAAACACACCATATGCACTCGCAAGGGTTTCACGGACGGCATCCATCTTCGCAAACGCACCAGCTTTTTCCTGCTGGTGGTAGTTTGCCGTAAAGTCAGAAACGTCCAGGTAAAACGACAGGTTCTCCTCGCAGAGCGAATAGCGCAGGAATTCCCTGAACAGCAATCGCAGCGCGGGATCTTGCAGGATGTTGTTCAGGCGGGCATTGTTCGAATCTCGAGGTGCAACGCGGCCGTCGTACGCGGTGACCAGCGGCTTTTCCCGTGCGATCCATCCACAAATCCGCTGGCCTCGCTCGGTCAACGCGTAGATAGAATACTTCGTGGGCTGGAAGATTGCCGCTTCCGGGTTATGTTGGGCGAAATTCTTATCCTCAAAGACGGGGTGAATCAACCCGTGCTTAACAAACATCGTAGCGATCTCGAATGTTTCCCGGCGGTCTGTGGTCGTACAGCAGTCCATCAACCAATCCACCGCTGCCTTTCCGGTAAAAGTGTTATGGATGATTTTGTCTGAGATTTTTCTTTCCTTCGCCATTTTCACGCCGACAAGCCCGTTCGTGTAGTCACTCACGGAATCCGAATCCGAAGTCGAAACCGACGGCTTGATATTAGGGCCATCTTGGCCAGCAAACCGGCGGAAAATAACCTCGATTGTAGCACGGTCTTGGGAGATTTGGTCTGTGGTACTTTCCCGTTCTAGTATTACCAGCTGCATAGTATTTCTAGGGGATTCAAGCACGTCCATGATGTGTCGCGCGGTGATGCCGTTTCTCTGGCAAAATCGCCCCAGGATGTTGATGCCCTTGGGCGTCAATTGGAAAAGCGCGCCCTTGAGAGGGAATTGAGTACTTATCCTTCCGTCTACGGACTCGATGAATCTGGCATCTACGAACCGTTGGCATACCGAGCGGGCCATTTCCTTCGCCATGGAAAAAGTCGTGGTCGTGGTGGTCGTGACAATGCGTGAGGGATCTTTGGGGTCCGGCATGCGATTCGATTGCGAGAACTTTAGGGAACCGAGATTGTTGATGGCCTCCTCCGATGTAAAAGTATGGTCGAACTTGGAGAAGCGCACTCGATGCGTCTCCAGTTTCAGACTCACCATCAGCGTCGAGAAAAGGTCCTTGAAGTCTCTGGTAAAGGGCCTATCATCACTCGTCATGCGCAGCAAGCGCGAGGACGTTTGGTGCATCTTGCCGCTCGACATGGCCGCGTCTGGATCGTTGCCCGGTGCAGAAATGCTGTGTAGCTGTGGTGGATTTTTATGACTTCCCTGAAGAGTGTATCGTCGAGGCGCAGTAGCAAAATGGGTAAGTTGGTTGGGAGAGGGTGAGGGACTAGGAGTGGCGGGGCGGGAAGGGACGGTTAAGGTGAGGTTGTCCACAGAGCCTCTGCGCAACGATTGAATCGACGGACGGTAGTCCTGCTTGTCCGCACCACCAATACCAGAGCTAGGTCCGCTATCACCGCTACCGCTTCCGCTACCGCTACCACCTACACTACTACCGCTGCCGCTGCTCTGGACGTTGGTCCTCTCGTCAAAGCCGTCGTGGGAGCTGAATGCGGGAGACGGTGTATCTCGAGCTGGCGGCTTCGGGAAATTGGAATTTGCAGGGTAATTACGAGGGGGAGGATTTGATGGGGGCGCCGCGAGTGAAGAGGTGAGGCTACTAAAGGCCTGGGAAGTTTTTTCTAGAGCAATTGCAGCGAGAGAACGACGGCTGGAGCGAGACGCAGAAATGGTGGTTGAGGAACGATAATCGGCGACACGGGAAGAATTGTCGTCTGAACCTAGGGGTAGATAAGAGCTGGGAGAATTGACAGCTTTATGATTGGATCCTTCGCGGTACCTGTCGAGAGCAGATAGAGTGCTCATTGAAAGGAGGGCAAGGGACTTAAACGGGGGCACGAAACAGGGGAGGGGGGGAGAGAGAAAGGAGGGAGGGGGGGGAAATCAGCGGTAGTCGATTCGAGCAGAGCAGTGGGTTCCTGGGTTTAAGCTGGAGAAGAGGCCGGAAATAAGGCTGGGGGCCAGCAGGAATACGGCTGCCGCTAACGAGTCAGCAAAGCCAAAGTGACAGGAGTTTAACCGCAAAAACAGGAGGGCAGGTGGTAAGTGGCCCGCAGCGCTAAGGAATCGGTGATTTTAAAAAAAAGTTAGCAAAGAAAAAGAAGAGTCAAACTGTAAAAATAACGGCAATAATAACCAAACCTGGGAAAGTAATAATATAGTTAAAATAGGGTTTATTATTTGGGGAATGGTGCATCGGGATTGGCAGCCCAGCTGGAGGGCAGCAAGTGGTGGGGTAGAGATTCGAGCTGGACAAGAAGAGGAAAACGGAGACAGGTTGATCAATGATGCTGCTGATGCTGGGGAGATTTGGACCTGAAACACGAGGCTCACCTAAGCTAGCAGGGCGGAATTGGAGGATATCGAGCGGGGGGTGAGATCCGCAGCTGCAGGTCGACCGAGGTAGGGGGGAACAATGGAAGAATAATTGGCCTGTTTTTTGTTTTTGGAGATCTTCAAGTTCCAGAGAAATAATAAGAAATCAGAAGATAATAATCTGGTAGGCTAGGCGGGATTCCAGAAAGCGGCCAGCAACAAGCGAAATCGTCTCCGCCCTGTAAATACAAAAGGAAATTGATTTGGGAGCTGGAAATGGTATGCACATACATACAGTTACCAGGCAATAATAAGAATAATTAATAATAATAGTTAAGAGTGACGGAGGTCGTGTAGTGTAGTGTACGGCAATCGGGACCAGACCAGAACCACGATTAATAAAAAAAATACAGCAGTCCAGTCCAGGTTGGCGATCAAACAGCAAGGCGGGTTAATAATTAAAATTCGCGGAGACTGGCTTGTGATATTTAATAAATGCAGTGTCTGTCATCCATCGAAACACACATGGCGAAATATATCCAGTCCAGTAGAGAGCGTACAGCAGATAACAGGAAAAAAAGGGCGTGTCGGCAATCAGGAGAGTGGTACGAGATTTGCCTGCTGTGCGCTGCTGCTGCTGCTGCTGCTGGGTTGGAGGTCGATGATATCTCGCACGAGATGCCCGGGTATTTTGCTCTCCGTTTTACTGCAGGCGAGGCGACAGGCGAGTATGTATGTATGTCCGTGCTTCTGTAACGAACGGAAGGATGGGATGTAAGGATGGAGCTGGTCCTGGAGAGTCGAGAAACTGAGATTGAGAAGAGGCTGATCACAGCAGGGTTGGGCAATAATGGTTCGGGTGTGGAGGACGGTGGGGGAAGAAAGAAGGGTCCCAAGGTTGATGAAAAGAACAAAAAATTCCAAATACAGGGGGTTTGGGCTGATGGAAATCCGTTTTTTCCCCTTTTTTCCTTTTGTTTTCTGGTTCGGATATGGGGCTAGCAGGGTGACAATAATTCAGTCCTATGGAAATATCTCGAAGATGAAACAAGCAAGCAGCGGGTGTGGAGGGAGAGCAAAACAAAAAGAGATAATAAAATAAAATATATGGGATTAATATCAGCCAAAAAAAAAAGAAAAGAAAGATCGATATGCACGCAAAACCGGCATACGAGAAGAAAAAAGAAGCCCCAACCCAACCCGCAGAACGATTGCCGAAGATAAGTTTGCAACCCCGGAACAACGCAACAATTTTTACTCCGTACAAGGCAAGCCTTGCCTTTTGCGACTCGCACAGGAAAAAAAGAAGCAGAAAACAAGAGCAAAACGCCAAAAGCCAAAAAGCCAAAAAGCACGCCAGGCGTCACACACTCACCGGATCACAGCTGGGCGCCCGCAGATCCTTCGTGGCTTGTATGCTGTCTGTAGCGTGGACTTGCCAGGTTGTTGCACGCTACCTACGCAAGTACGGAGGACAGGCAAAGCATCTCCCAAGCATCTCCCAACCAGTGGACCAGTGGCTATCTCGCCGCCTAGCGTGGCCGCCGGCGGTGCCTGGGGCTGGGCGCGACACCACACCCAGCGACTCAGCGACTCAGGACTCTGGCGTCAGCAAGTGCTTCACCACTCCAGGCTCTCAGCCTGCCTTTCGCGGTAAGACCTCCCCCCCCCTGGACATGACTCGTGAAGGGATGGATGCATACTATTCCCATCAAATCACGGCTTGTAGGTGATTCATTGTTCTCTGGTTCAGAATTGATTAGCTGGTGATTTTCTGAACATCAGAACTATTATGCTGGGACTTTTATTTTAGACTTAGCATCCGCCCGGGTCGTTAACTAATCAAACAAGCTCCAGTTTTTTTTAATTTTTTTGAAGGTGGCGATTTCCACCACGTTTTTTTTCTCCCTCCTCCGTTTCGCATGTCCAACTTGGCGTGGTTGAGATGTGGGGGGCGCCGGTGATATTTCGTTGGCAGCTGCTGAAGTTTCGTGTTAGTGACCTCAGGCGAAGTCGGTGTGGACTTGTCCGGTCACGAGACGGCGAACACGGAGGAAACGACAGGGAACGACAGCCAGGGTCAACAACGTGGCAATGCGCACTACAGAACAAGCTCCACCGGCAGCGAGGAAGCGGATTGGACGGGGCGTGGAATGGAAATTATGATTGCAGTGGTGGAGTTTTCGAGAAGAATTATCCAAAAAATGATACAGAGAGTAGGGTATGTATGTAACGATGGAATATCTATCTCATTGGCAAGACAATCCCAAAATTATACACACTTTTCTCACCTCACACCTTTTTTCATACACTCCATACACTTCATCCATACTTCATATGACCAAGCCCCATAATTGCAAAACACCACCACACGTGCGAACCTTGTATCCGATAGCGCGCCTTTTGCCATATGGGCCCCCTGTTAGCCCCTTATTAGCCTTTCATCGTCATCATAGACCGAACGAGCAGCCTAGCAGGGGGGCCCCATCATCAATTTTCAAACAAACGCCTTGGCTAGCTTTTCGTTGAATGATATTCATGCAGGCTACGGCGGTTGGCCGAAATTAATTCTTGTTCTTATTATCTTTTTTTTTTATTTTATTACAGTGGCCCAGGAGATCAAAAACTTCATCAGTTCAGTTCAGTTTTAGTTGTGAGACCTCTTGATAGAGATTATTATTAAATCTTTAATTTTACAGAAGATATATAAATTTTTAAAAAAGAGGTTTTTGTAATTGCTCAACTGAATGACAAGAAAAACCACAACTAATTATCAGATCAATCAAGAAATGAATATATTCTGATATCAGTATTGTTGACTATCATTTATCATTGATCTATCTATCCTTCCTCCCCTGCAACTCTATTCCCACTTCAACACACAGATATGGTTGAACTCAGTGTGGAAATACCATTGCTAAACACACTCCGCACCGCATCTTCTGAATGTCATCACCGCCGTAATCCCTCCACCTCCTCCCTGACATCACAGAATCCCGGAGCCCAGGCGGTGAGGATTGTGCACGAACAAGCAAGAACAGACAAGACCCCTAAATGATCGATGATGACCGCCAGCTCCATCATCGTCGGTCGGTATGAATGTATAAAATCCCAGCACCGGCAACCCCGGACCCCGGCGCCAGATGCTGCTATTTTTGATATCCGTCTGTGCCGAAAGTTGTCGGTGTCGGTCAGGTTTGGAGGAGCCTCGAGGTCAGCCCTCGGGACCTTTCTTTTTTTTTTCTTTTCGCTTCGAGCCCCCCTGCCAAATCGTGAACAAGGAACAAGGGACTACAAATGGAGATACATCCATGTATGTATGTATGTCTGGATGCACAGTACAATGTATGTATCGTGCCCCCCCGCCTCTTCCCTTCCCCAGGCTCAAGCCCAAAGACCAAAAGCCATGTGGATGCCAGCATCATGGATTCTTGTTCAGGCTGTTATTGTTATTATTATTATTTCTGAACAGCAGCATGGTATTCTTCAGTGGTTTGCAGGGATGGTACGATATGTGAAGGAATGCAATGCGATGCAATGCATTGCACTTGTTTCATCTTTTTTTTTTTGGCTGAATGACATGTTATATCAGAACACTCTATGCTCTATGGAAGAGCAGGGTGGAATAAACATACCTGCCCCCATCACATCTGAATAGCTCAACATTCATCCAGATAGAGAGCGAGTCAATAATGACACGAGAGATTTGTCTTCCCTTTCTCTTCTTCTTTGAAAAGCAACTCTCAGATGGAGATCTGTAGCAAGACATCCATCTGCCGAGAAAACCCCGCTGTGCAGCCCATATCATTTCTGTATATTCTGTCTCCTCAAGCAAAAAGAGAAGAAGGCAGTTTCAATTGCAACTGGCTTGAACTGGTCCTGCTTATTATTTACATGTACCACTGGCCCGGCCTAGCAAGTTAATGATCCAGACCAGTTATTGGAAGTTCTGCAGGCTCGGCATCAAAGAGGCCCGCAAGTATTACATTGACCATTGACGAGCAATAATGCAAATACCCTATCCAGGCCCTCTTGAAATCCCAGCCAGTCCAGTTTGAGCCCGCTCTTCCTGCTACCTGTTCTCGTCTTCAGCGATGCAGAACGACGGGGGGGGCGGAGTCAAAAACTATTCTCATCATTGGCCCCCGAGTCCCCCCCCCGCCTGGATTGCGATTTGCATCCATGGAATTTATTTCGATTGGGGCCAATCCATCCTGCCGACCGCCACGTGGAAAACTTGAGGGCCCGCCGTCGTCCAAGCCAGGTTTTGTTTAGGCCAACCCCGTTTTTGTTATGTGCGTTTTTAGGGGGGGAGTTGATTGGAGTCTGGGTGCTGCGGGGCCCTGGCTGCAACGGAAAGAAAGAAAGAAAGAAAAAATAAAAGTAAAATAAAAAATAAACAATCCCAATCCACGCACGAGTCATTTGAAGGTCTTTTTTGCCGACCGCAGTCTCCTCTATCCAGATCCTGCCATACGAATCATGATCTGACCGCCGTTTCGCACGCCCTGTCTCGTCCCATTTTGGCAAACCCTGGGGAACAGGAAAAAAGCAAGGAAAATATAATTAGTAAGTAAATGCGAAATCTTCCCAACCAGATCTACACCATCGTCACCATCATCATCAATCAGGATTCAGCTTGCGCCCCTTCTTCGCCCAGCTGGGATTCAAGCCTTCAAGGTTGTGCGCCGAGTCTGTGCGGGAAATGGATGACAATACTTGATATGGACGGACCCCACCACACCACCACCACTCAAATGCCGAAATACTGTAGTTTTGTACTATCGAGAAGATGGCTTGCGATGGAATGATAATAATCACATCCTCCCCTCAGCGAATAAATAACGGAGAAAAAAGAAAGAGGCGGGCGCTGTGGAGCAAATAGATGAAGTTGTGGGCTGAAACCCGAAACCCAAAATCCAGCCTTAAGCCGTCTCCGAGAAGTTTAATAATAAATAAGAAGAGCCGAGAAATGCAAAAATGCCACATGGCGATTCCCACGTTGTGCGAACCAGAAAAGAAGCAGTTAACTACAGTTAGCTCCAGGGAAGAAAAGTAAATATAAGAATTGCTTTGCGTTGCTCGGACTCGGAGACGCCGGTGCTGTACCCACAGACACACAGACAAACACAAGAAATCTCGAGCCCGAGACAAACGGACCTCCGCGCTTCTGCATGGAAAGGATCTATCATTTTTTTTTTTGGTTTTTGGTTTTTGGTTTTTGGTTTTTGTGTTTTTGCTTTTTTTCGGCAGACAAATTGTCGCCACAAGCCGCAAACGGAAACATATCACCACCACCACAGCCTAGGATTCAAGCACAGTCCCCGATTGAAAAAGGGGAGCCTTGAAGACTCAGGAGCGAGACAGGTACACATACATATACTCCGTATACACATATGTGACCCGTCACAAATCCTCTCAATTATTCCTGTTGCTATGACCTCTCCTCTCTCCTGTCTCCCTTCTCAGCTCACCTTTGAACTCCCAATGCGCCATGTTCTCCCTTGCAATAATGCAATCATGAAATAAGGACGGCGACTCGTCAGCTGCAAAAACAAAGTTGGCCCTGATTGTTACTTGTTAGTTACCACTTCACCCCCGGGACTCATCATAAGTTCAATAGTAGTACTCCGTAGAAGGAGGAGAAAAAAAATCAACTACCGACTCCTAACGCCTTGCTTCGGGGTCCATGTTTCGTGGCGCCCTTTGATGAAGCCGTGTGGATTTCCTTCTTCTTTTTCCGCTGTATTGGTTAGGCTGGATGCGAACATCTGGTGCGGTGGTGCGCATTGATCCCACGTGGCACCGCTGCATGCTGGCACGATGAACCAACCACAAGATATCATATCCATCGGTATGGAGACAAGGTGTCAATCACCCCGTTTCACCGTGTTGGCGCGGTTTGACCTGGCCTGGCCGGGCCTGACCTGACTGACCCTCTTGGCTTTTTTTTTTGTTTTGGCTTTTATCCCGTTATTGAGCCGTAGGCCATTCGAACGATAAATTGGCGGTTCCTTCAGTTTTGATTCAGGGGAATAAGAAAATTTTCAGTAGTTATGGAGGCATCGGCAACCAGTAGTACTCCGTACGCAGGAGTGGTTGGTGCGGACGGATCGCAACCCAAAAAAAAGAAAAAGAAAAAGAACTGGCTTGATTTATTGCTTCCTGCCTTGGGAACTGCGAGTCAGGCAGGGTTGGTTTGGATGGCTCTGGAGCGGGAGACTGAGTACTGTACATGTATCTACAGTTGCCTGATTTGGGTGCGATGCTCAATGCGTCCCCCTGAGGTGAGGGCATGCCGTGTTTGTTATTGGATCGTATGAGCGGAGGAACTCTCAGTCTTCAGCAGAAACGGAAAGGCACAGACGGCTATTGATTGCGAACGGATAGGGGGTTTGCTGTTTTCCGTTTTCTTCCTCCCCTTTTTGGGGGGGGGTTCTCCCGGAGTAGATTGGCATGCCATTGTTTCTATTTGGCTGAGCTGAGCCAAACACCAAACCAAACGGCGGGCCAGGGAAGTAAGGAGATATGAAGGACAATTAATAGCAACAAGTAGCAAGTGCCTGAAAATTGTCAAAGAAAGTTGGCCGTCTGGATACACCTATACCTCCACGCCAGGTCTTGCTTCGGATAACTTCTATAGTTCTAAATGTATATATATATGCGTGTGTATATGTGTACGCACAACCCGCCCATCAACGAAAGCGAAAAAAGCGTTCTCTAAATAATAGATGGAAAAGGAAGAAGAAAAAAAACTCCCAAAAGCCACCAAAACACCATACAGGAGCCCACCACCATTTCCCCTCAAAAATAAAAGAAGAACCTACGCCTCCCTCCACCACCTCCCCAGCGCCCCAACCCCACTATCCCCAACCCCATCAAGCACCTCCTCAAAGCTAATCTCAATCCTAAACATCCGCCCATCCCCCATCCCACTGCCCCCGCCAACAGGCACCACAAGCCCCCAGTCCACCAACCGCTCCCACGCCTCCCTAGCCACGTCCTTGCCCCAGACGCGGCCAGGCGTCGCCGCTGCGCCGGCCGCGGACGCGGAGATCTTGGCGGAGGTCAGCAGGCGGACATACTCTGCATAGGCGGCGGGGAAGGATAGGGTGAGTGCGGTGGGCGCTTGGGGTTGGGTAGCGTTGAGTCCTGGATCGTGCAGGGCGGTTAAGCGGGTGGCGGCGAGGAGGAGGGAGAGGGGGAGGGAGGTATTGCTTGTCGAGGAGGTTGAGGGGGGGAAGGGGAGGGGAGGGGGGTCTGCGCAGGAGAGAGGGTGGGAAGAGAAGGGTTTGGGGGTTGGGGGTTGGAGAGTCTGTGAGTTAATGTTGGACGGTTGTTGCGTGCTGTGGTGCAGGGTTGAGATTGGGAGGAGAGCGCTGGTGAAGAAATCCTTGGGGGACTTGGTTTGGTGGTAGATTCTTTGGAGATGGGTTTCAAAGGCGGGATCAGCCCAGAGATTCTGTGTTTGGATGAATCATAATGTCAGTACTTGGAAAATGGTTGTGCATTGCAGTTTTGGAGTGGAGTTTGTGTCAAAATGTACCTGGATATATTCATTCCACCCGTCAAGTAGCAGTTTACCTCTGCCATTTTTCAATTCATCCAGCCCAACCACAGGGAGTTCCTCTTCCCTTAGGGCAACCCCAGCCTTGCATATCTCTGAGAATTCACCAAAGGTCCTCGGCCGGGGCAGAAACACATAGCGATGGCTAAATCTGCTCTTCACCCTCTTCTCCAAATTCTCGGTGACATCAACCTTGGTCGTCAGCCCCAGGACGGCCAACGGAGCCTTTCTCGCCTGAGCAATATCAAAAAGATTATACAACAACGTCTGGCGTGGATGGTAAGCAAATAAGTCGAACTCGTCCAGAACAATGATGACGGACTTCGCCGTAGCGATGGAATTAGGGTCTTCAGACACGCCGAACAGCTCTTCTGGATGCGAAAGAAGGGCAAGCAATGAAGCCATCGTATCGGCATAACTAATTGTTTTACTCGTCTCGTCTTCCGTATTCATTTCGCGGCCCAGCTGTCGCCAGATTTCCCGCAGCGCAATCCGGTCATCTGTGTGGATAAAGCCGCTCAATCGCACGACGTGGAAGTCATCTCTGTGGTCTTCTGCTAGAGATGCAATGACAGTTTCCACAAGAGCGGTTTTCCCACAGCCCCTCGAGCCGAGGAGAAGAAGCGAGTTGCCTTCTCCCGCGACGACAGTCTGCTCAACGAGTTGATGAACCGTTTGATATTGAGAGTCCAGGCACCGTAGTGGGATGGGGTGTTTGCCCGTAAGCTTTTTGAGAATAAAGGTTGCGAGAGACCCGACCTGTCTCTCAAGCTCGTTCTCTTCGCACAATTCTTTGAACTTGTAAGCATATGGCGGTAATTCTTCAGGTTCGGCCACGGGCATGTCATTGTCTACCAATTCATGCTGCAACTGCAGAGCAGACATATCATGGTCAGACTCGGCTTCATCTTCTCCCTCCATCGCCTCTTCCTCGTCTTCTTGTTGAGAAAACGGATGTAACCCCGACCCATTTGTAACTCCATTCTGTAATTCTTCCATTATCAAGTCCCCATTGTCATCACTAGGGACTTCCCACACTTCGTCCCCATTCGGCTCCCGGTTCTCGACAGTAGGCAGCACGTTTCTTTTCCTCGGTATTCGCTCCCCATGCACGTCAGGATCCGGTCTGCTCCCAGTCCCAAGTCCAACCCCATTCACCGCTCTCCCTTGCCTCTTCGGTCTCGAAAGGCTCACGACACTCTCAACTTCGCCTCGCCCCTGCATTTGCCCCACAACTTCCCCAACCTCCCTCCTCGTCCGCAGAGAGCGCTTCGGCTTCTCAACAGGTTCAACCTCCGCATACCGCTTGGGCGGCTTCCTCAGGCGTGCACTAGACCTCAAACTCCGCTTAGACGACTTCGACGAAGGCTCAGGCTCAGATTCATTATCCCTGTCCCTATCTCCATCTCCACCCCGCTCGTCGCTCCTCCCATCGGCGCCTTCCTCCCCATTCTCCGCCGCATGCCCATTCACCCCATTCACCTCCCCAACCTCAAACCTCACCCTTGTCCTCAGCCCCGTAGTCCTCGGCATAACCTTCGTAACACGCCCACTCGTACTCATTGAAGCCTCCTCCGCTCCACCTCCAGCACTATCCCCAACAGCTTCAACGACTTTTCTTCGCTTCGCAGGGCGTGCGGGGGGACCTCTAATGTCGCCCATCGTTTTCGTCAAATGAATGTAATGCGAGTCTAATGACTTTGTTTTTATATCTAGTAGCCGTGCGTATAGATTAACATCGAGGGTAGATAGGTATGCTGCATCGTAATTGCCAATGGAAATGGCAAATGGCACTCAATGGGCAAAAGCCAGCAGCTTATCGCGGCGGAAGTAGGTTATTACGGTTTCCGTTTTCCGAGAGGTCCAAACAAGCGGGAAATAACGGATATTGGGAGCGAGGGGAAGTGTAAGGAATGTATCTTGACAAGATTGAATCGTGTAGCAACCTTTAGCCCGGGGGGTTTTCTAAAGACTGGCATAATAGAGGTCCAACGTAGCGAGTTGCGGAACTGAGGTCACGTCGGTAGTTATTACTTAATTTGAGGCGTTTTGAAGGTTTGAAGTTCGCGGCTCCAGCAACGCGGGATCATGTGACTTTGACACCAGAAAAGGGGATAATTTAATGACCTCCATAGATCTATGAGATTACTGTCATTAAGCTATATTGTACCATTATGTAGCTCGTTCCGGGATATGCACTGCTAGCTAATATACATAGTATACAGTCTTGTGACTGACGGACTCCTTGGTTTCTCTCCTTTCGCTTCCGCTAGACCTTTTTTTAGAGCTATGAAGTAAGGACATGCAAACGACCCCTTCCCAGACTTTGGTAACACGCGATAGGCATGAAGACGTGATATTCCAGGCTTCAAGGGGCCGTGATCGCACTAGATATAGCTCCTACTTGATCATCACGAGCAGGATCCTCCTGGTTCGAACTCCCCCTTGGGGTCCGGAATTTTACTCTCTTTGCCCGTCGGAAGCAACATTTCAGGAGAAGGACATGGTAGGCCATACCAATGCAGTTTAGGCTTCCAGTAACGATGAGTCCAGGCAATGGTATACAAGATCGATTATTTTTCATTCGTCCCCAATTTTCGTCGGTGTTTTCGACAGCATTTGGGCTTTCTATAGCACGGGTGGGGTGGGTACTATTTTGACCGTTAGCGGGCATTGCCTTGTCAGATTCTATCAGCTTGGGACTTACATTGGATGCCCGGCTTGCCCAACAGGTAGAGTACTTGAAGCTGTGGAATAGAATGTACCGGTAACCCGCGGAAGCTTCCCTCCTTGATTTTCTCCTAGTGGCGGGAGAAACGAAGGACCTGAGACGTATTTATTGACCATGTTCATTTCATCAGGAGCGGAAGCTCCATTGTTGAGCCCATTGGGAGCACAGTTTCCAGAGGATCCGATATAGGTCTATTGAAAGAAAACAAGGAATTTAGTAAGCTGAATACATACGAAGGAATAAAGAAGGTGGATTTACGTACGGGAAGCCGCGCAGCAAGTTCAGAGGCATAACCGCAGGGAAGTTGCCTCACAGTGCCGTTCTCATCGACCATGCCGAGATGTGGTTTTCGCGCAAGTATTTTTGTCTATGATATTAGCCAGGGGGCTACGCACCACATCTCGAGAAAACCATGGGGTACGTACTTCTTCAAGGATCATGGTCATTCCTTTTCGACAGTCGATTCTGGCTCGATTTAGGGAAGTCGGGTCACAGTTAATGGGGTTTGGAACCTTGTCTGTGGCCTCCCTGGTTTTGTAAAGATCGGGAGTTTTTATCACTTTTAAAACGTTAGGAGTTGATTTTCCCGGGAGAAACGATTCAATCTTACTTTTGGAGATCAATTTCCACAGAGTTTTATACGCAATGAACGCACTGAGAAGCTCGGCAGTATATAGCTCTGTGAAAATACAGGTCAGTCGTCAGTAGATAGCAAAGTCAATGGGGCATTTACCACACAACCGATAATCCAGAACAACAAATGGTCGTACAGCCTTTGCATTGAATTCGTGGAATGATCGAATAGAGTTGTAGCTCATTAGAATCGCCTGAGTTCTCTGCGAATACTTTGAAACTTGGGCGGGGAAGTCGTTGGCAGCTTGGATTATAGTCGGCAGGTCCCAACTCGCCTAGAATTTCCCAGTTAACTATGGACTTGCGGAAACAAAAGGGGCAGTTTGTCTACTACTTTAGGATTTTTGATGCTCCCACCCCCTGACCAGGTCACGGAAATGCTGAGATCAGTATCAGTCCAAATATCCAGATTCTCCCTATCAGCCACTGCCCCGCTCCTGGGTTGGAAGTATGTCGTAGCAGAGAGCTGCATCTCCGCCGCCATTTTCACCCTGGATATCTTATTCTTGTCCTGGACTTTGATACTGACGATGGCTGAAAATTCACCGCCCTCAAGGAAGCCGGCGATAAAACAATCGCCATACACCTCTGGGAATTGATCGGGATCCAAGCCATCCAGGGGTCGGAACTCTAGGTGGGTCGGGCGGATAGGGAGCTCGTTGGTCACTTTGACAGAGACAATGAAATTGATGTCACTCTCGCTGATGCTATTTTCCTTTACGAAACTAGCGGAGCCATTGCTATGGCTGTTGGCATAGTTGATTGTGGCACTTGAAGAGATATTGAGGGTGTCGACAACATCCGCGAGATTGTCGATCGCATGGGCAGTATATGTGACAGTCTGATTGACGTTTGAAGGCTTGACTTTTTCAGGCTTCGTGTTAGCAGCGGGCTGCAAACAGGTATCGGCGGGTTGAGCTGCCTCTTCCATCGTAACGTCGCCGGCATCCTTCTTGGAGTCATCAGCATCATCTGGCGGAAACTCGCCCGGTAGACAATGATGCTGATTCCCTGAGCCATCATTATATTCATGAACGATCACTGCATCGTCTATGCAGATTTGCTGGGTATAGGAATTGAACCTAACACGAGGAATCAGCAAACAGAAGAAACCCCTGGAATCAAGCGTGAGTTTAACCCTTGACCAATTCGCATCAGAGAAGTGTAAGGGGCCAAGAATGTCATTCTCGAAAACCTTGGAGACGCTGCGCGGGGTCAATAGTAGCCGGTTTCTATACCAATATAAGTCATATGTTGCTAGACAGACAGACGGGAGGACACAAATAGGGCTATCAGAGCAATACTAGAGGACTGCAGATTCTTCTGAGATTCTTCTGAGCTTAGAGGCAAAGGGCGAGAATATCAAAACCCCGAGTTGAGGGTGAAAACTGCCTCAACATTATATATAAATACTCATGCCATTTGTATGCAAGAGTGGTCAGGAAGCCGCCATCTCAACAACGACAAGAACGGGTCGCGCCTTCAACAGCTGGCTCCTCGAGTTGCCAGAATGATGCCGATTTGTTCTGGCAGCAGATAGCTCGGACATGATGGTTGCTGGTAAGAAATTAGTGTTGATATCCGAGCTGCCCTTGCATGTTGTTCTCGCTAACATGCGAGGCAGTCCATCCGCGAATGAACGACGCCACACATCAACCTGCTTTCGAGTCCGAAGAGCTTGTCGCTTGCTTCATGATCTGGGATTTGAGTCCCCGACGCGCCATTTGTACAACCATTCTAGGCCGTGGAGGGCAGCAAGGGCGCCACTAGCTCGCGCCTCAATTAAGGATGAGCCGGTCGCTTTCTGTACCTTGACCTCCACCTCGACACCAGGCACGGCAAACCAACCTCCTTCTGCTTGTCAATCCGTGAACGTTCCAGGGAGGTGAGAGAAGAAAAGGAAGCTAGCCAGTCGCTTGCCGCCTAGCGACTCAGGGATCGTGGCTACATGTGCCAAAGTCGTCCCTCTGTAACTCTTGTCCCTCTCCGCGTCTCTACGCCGAGGTTCTCAAGCCACCGTGCCCTGCAGCACCAAGCAGCCAACCGGCCTATCTGGGTTAAGATTGATGCATCACAATGCTCGTTTCTTCTTCCGTTGCCGTGCTAAGTTAAATAATTATGGCGTATCTTCCCGGAAGGCGGAGCAATAACGGGATTGAACCCGTCTTGTACCTGGTACTTTTCATCCACGCGCCCAACCAGCTTGCCGTTTCCCCCCTCTCTGTGCTCCTCGTGCTAGAATAGCAAGGCAGGCTATTCCGCGTTGTTTCTTCCAAAGTGTTTTATGTTGTTTATATAAGACGCAGACGGATGTCCTTTGATTTAATCTCAGGTCTTGAGTCTTGATATCCCCCCAATCGCTTGGCAGTTGACTTAAAACACGTATCCGAATATCCACCTTGAGCTTGCCGGCGATCAATTTCTCCTCAGACCCGCGCATACAAGATAGAAGATGGACTCTGAAAAGCTCCACAAGCGCATGAAGGCGATCCATGCGGGAGAGAAACGAAATGATGATTACAAGGTACTGTACTCACAATATCGCGAGAATTAAAACCAAAAGAAAGAAAAAAACCTTCAAACCATTATCTCAAACATTTCCCTATCAAATATACCTCCCTCATTCTACCTCCCAAAAAGAAAAACCCCGTACAGAATGTAATATCAAGCAGACATATAAAATACATATAATAAATAAACGAACACTCAAACCAAAAAAAAACTAACCCAGGGCTACAACCACGACCTTTTCCGCGACCACGTCCGCTACGAGTCCGCATCCCACAGCCCGCGCCCGCGCGTCTCCTTCCTCCTAACCGTCAGCGAGCCCTTCTGCAACAAAACCGGCGCCCTCCACGGCGGCTGCGCCACCACCCTAATCGACGTGACATCAACCGGCTTTCTAATCGCCCTGTCTACACCGGGCCACTTCTCGCAGGGCGGCGTCTCGCGGACGCTGAATGTGAAGTTCGTGCGGCCGGCGCCGATGGGGGTGGAGGTGAGGATTGTGAATGAGCTGGTGCATGCGGGCAAGCGGATGGCGTTGGTTAGGTCGGAGATTAGCAGGGTGGATACTGGGGAGGTTTGTGTTGTGGGGGAACATGATAAGGTTAATACGGATCCCGAGGTGGGGAGGTTGTGAAGAGTGGGTTGGTGTATTTTGTTTTCGAGAGGAGGGAGGTGGTGATAAAGGGGCGTGTTCCGCCGGGAGAGCTTTGTGGTTATAGCCAAACTGATATCAAATTCATGAGAATGCGGGATATTGTTTAGTTAGCTATATGACTTTGCGTGGATGGTCAGCAAATCCCTTTTCACAAGCGATAATCGATATAGCAAAGGAACAAATAGCAAAGGCAAGATGCCGCTCTATGTATACTCATCCCGTAAATGCTACTAAAAATAATACAATAAGCTAGCCGCACACTGTAATTGATATAAGGCAAATATATATGCCGAGATATATATACCCCATCACGAGCCGAGTCAATAGCAAGCAAGATATTTCATCACTCTTTAACATGCTCTTAGTTTCCTCTCCTTTGGTCAAGTTCCTTGAATTAAAGATGAAAAATCGCAGCAAGACATTATTATTAAAGAGAACTCCTTCATGCTAAAAAGGAGCAGCGCTAGGGGGAAAAAAAGCAAGTTGTAGAATAGACCATGGTCCTGTGGTTTAAGGGTGGAGGTGGGAATAGGGAAGAGCATAAAAACGAAGGTCAGAATGGAAGGAAGGACTATGGTAATTGGGAAAGAGAAAGTATAAGAGAAATTGGAAAAGGATGGCAAAAGTGTGATGATGAAAATAGATAATAGATTTCCATAGCTTTCAATTATCTATCCCCATTTGCTGTTCTGCTACTTTAAATAATCGTGACATGCCAACCAAGCGCTAGCTGAGCTGTGCTTGGCATCTGAAGACGAATACCTAGGCATCGCAGAAACCCAGTCCCCATTCATGAGCCCATTTCGATAAGAAAAAGGGGTTCGCTTCGAGTAACGTGCCCATCAAGTATTTTGAGGGAAAGCAACCCCTTGAACATAACCTCTTCTTTCGAGATGGTTGTCCAAATCTGCGTATCGGAGAATGAATTCGCGCTGTTGTTTCGGAAAGAAATTACAACCGAGTTAGCTACGCCTTCTTGAACATAGGAATCGGGTGTCTCCGAAGCACGAAAAAATCGTTGATCTGAACAAAACACGACACATAATCAAAAATGTCAAAAAGAAAAACTCACCCTGACTTTCTTCCAGGTCGTAGGATCCCACCAGAGGTAGATGCCACGCTCGCTCAGTCCTCGTTCCACCTCAACAATGTATGCTTCATCCCTAGTCAACCACGCGCGTTCCACCTTGTGGTATCTCCATTTCCGACTCATCAGTTCCTCTGCTACAAGTTCCTGCATGATATCCCGTGGCATGCTATAGAATATGTAGAATAGCGTCTCGTCGCTGAAGCTGGGGATACGGGTCTGCAGTGGTTGGACATTTGCAACATTATAGCAAGCTGGTAACGTGTAGTCCACTTGGAGTGGTACGGCTCCATTCGACGAAATAAAAGGAGAAGCAAACGATGGATGAAGAGGTCTAAAGGATGGTTAGAATTACTCAGGCACTCCACTGCTCTCCTGGGGTGAAAATTTTAGCGAGGGTTTAACTTACTCTGGTTGATTTAGATCTAGGCCAAGGGTCATTAAATCTTGACCGACTGCAAGAGTAGCGACATCGGGATTTTCGCTGCGTATCATACTCAGCAGTCCTTGAAGCCCGAACCTATCTCGATCAGACATCTGGCTCAGAGGCGTTTGTTCAGTGGATTGTCCTTGCAGTGACTGTTCTTGGCCCTCGTCCCCAAAACTGCTAGCTTTTTGCTGACGATTTTGAGGTTGTTGTTGCAAGATTGATTGGCCTTGCTGTTCTGAGTATGCCTCAGGTCGAATAGTTCGTTGCATAGATGAAGCCCCAAGATCCTTATGAACAAATGGTTAGCACAAACATCCACAGTAGATGAAAGACGGTGCATACCTCTTTCTCCTGGGAAACCCCGCCATTCTGTCCCTGGCCCATGGGCGATCTAGATGTCGACATAGCTACAGCGAATGTTAGTTTGTAGGTAAAAGAAATTAACTCAACATAGAGATACAAACTGACCACCTGATCCGCCTGCGCCTGGAGACATGATCCTGCTGTCCTGCTGTCCATTGACCATATTTCCGAGTAAGGCACGACCCTGCCCTGAATGGCTCTGGCTGAGATTAGGAAAGGGCAGCCCGCCTCCGTAGTTTCCAAAGGCGCCGGATTGAAGAAGGCTTGCTCGTCTTTCCTGGCCAATGTCCGCTGGTGCATTTCTCCCTAATGGTGGGAATTCGTCAATATTTCCCGGCTGAGGTTGAGTTCCTCCTGAGAGCTGACCACTTATGCCTTGGCCTCCATTCCTGAAGTCATCCAGCTGCGCTGCAAATTGTGTTGCGGAGGGGAAGAGGTCTTCATGAGAAGCATGCGACTGTGACTGAGGTTGGTGAGACTGGGTTTGGGTTTGCGAAACTCGAGACGGCGGTTGTGATATTGTAGGCGTTTGGGACTGCCTTTGAATAGCACTTTGCTGATTTACTCGCTGGCTGGCGTTGGCCCAAGTAGCTTGCCCAGAAGCGGAAGATTGGGATTGTTGCGGAACACTGGAGAGGGAGGGGAATTCGCTGATAGAAGATATGTCGGGAGTTAGCTTCAGCTGGTGGTGATGTAAACGTGCTATTCTCCTGCCCCGAAGGGGAGCTCCTCTGCGTCGCATGCTTTCGGAGATCGATAGATGACAGAGGCGCTTTGATGACTTGGAAAAGTGTACACTGATGTGATTGTGTGGGAAGAGGCATAGCAAAAGAAGACATGTTGGTATGACAACTTACGAGAGATCTAATGGGGTTGCTGGTTGAGAGCCACTTATGCTTTGTGCAAAGCTGTTCATGGCATTCACAGTCCTCTGCTGGTTACTCTGTAACCCAGGCGCACCCCCCATTGGTAGCCCAAACCCCCAGTTGGCCCCAGTTCCTATACCAAGTTTCCGGTCAGCATATCAATATGACGCTGGAGTTCAGATACCATATAATAACCGCACCGATTTTACCATTTGGGAGGCGCGCAGATGCTAATGATGGATTCGTTGTTCGTGATTGGGGCTGTTGCTGGGCGGGGAAGCCAGACATCCCTCGCAACGGCTGTTGGCCAGGACCTGCATTGCGGCGAGGCGACATATTAGTATGTCTTGCTTATATTCTGACCCGGACAAGCTGTCGGGCTGATCTAAAGCCCTGCACGTGAAGAGATGCGGAGAGGGGGCTCCCTGTGCGGCATGATGCTCAAATGCGGCGGCTTGGTTTAGCTACCATCCTTCCAGGTAGGGAGGCACCAAGCTCCCATCCAAACATACCGGCAGAGGAAGGACCCACGACTCTTTTCCCAAGCGGAACGCCGTAGAGCAAAAGTCATCCCGGGACCAGGATCGGAGAGGGAGGGATGAAAGCGAGAACAAACCTGGCCTATTCATGGTGGAAAGCAGCTTCGGAGACGCTTAAGATGGGGTTTTCGGATATGGCGAGTATCGCGCGATAGAACTGGTGATATCAATGCGCAAGGTAACAGACGTGTGTGGAGAACAAGAGCATGAGGTCGATAGACCATCGCCATCCAGCCAAATGCCTGAGGGTAATCGCTGAGAGCAGCCGAAACTCAAGCGCTAAGCGCGCGTCTATTTAAAGCACGGACCTTCTCTGGCCGATGCATCGCATCTGTCTCACTAGATATACTACGACACGATCAGTGAGAGACATAGCTATGTATATAAAGAATATGGACTGCATATTACGAGTCCGTCTGGAACAAAGACGACGGCAGGTTTCCTGTTGCGCTTTGAACCCGGACGTTGTGGAAGTAGAATATCTCTTAGTTGCTCAGGAGCCTTCTCCAGTTTAACAGGAAGCATTAAGGCCCTGAGAAGCCGGTATAAAACATCGATATGTCTAAAGAGGGTGCTAACGTCTAGAATCATTCATTTGGGTGCAAGCTACCGTTATTCACTCGGCTGTTTTGTTTTATCAATTGATGTGAAGGGAAGAATGTCATCCGAGAATATGAAGCCAATGGATATCGTACTCTTGTAACATCATCAACAACCGGCCTTGGGACTGTGGTTAGCTAACTACATACGAGCTCCCTAACTCCGCTCCAAATCTCTAGCTGTCAAGAATATCTCATCCTCAAGTTCTTCTGATCTTGTGCATTTTGCTTCCCAGCCTCCTCACCGCTGAAGCCGCCAAGCCCCGGCTCGTACTCGCTAAAACACGTGACCACATTAGTCGCAAGGCCATTTCTCCACGCTGAGAAAATTTTCACCCTTCAAAAGCCCAACGATATCCTCCCGTCAGCCTGGAAAGATGCCTTCACGATCCATCACTCGTCTTGCGAGACAATATGGAGGCACTCCCACCCCGTTGGTCGAATTGCCTCCTATTTTCCTTGCTCCTGCTCTTCAATTCCCATTGAGCTTTCCTTCCTTCCAATGCTCCAAATTCTCCACTTCACCAGCTCCTGGTTTGAAACGGGACCTGAGTAAACACCGTGGTGTGTCTGCGATTCACAGGACCGGCCCCAGGCAGCCACTATCCGTGTCAAAGTACCCTTTGCCACGTCCTGTTAAGCCGAAGGACCAGGAAAAACGGCCTAGCAACCCGAATCATGGGCTTTGGGGATTTTTTGGACCGGATCGGAAACCCGTCCTAACTCCAGAGGAGGAACATGCTCATGGTACGCGTACACTGCGCTGTGAAACGGACAATTCAGTCAATGTTAAGTAAACAGGACAATTTCGCTAATACTATCGCTTAGGACGTGCTTGGTCGATCCAAGAGCTTCGGCAAAAGTCATGGGATGACCTTCATAAGCTCTACTGGCTCTGCGTGAAAGAACGCAACCGCATAGCTACCGCCAGCTATGAAAGGCAGCGGCTACAGGCTGGCTATGGCGATTACGAATCTAGCGAGCGTGATAAAACAGTGAGTATCACTTCCTCTTGTTTGTGCTTGCTTTGTGATTGTTCGTTTTTTGTGATGAAATATTCTTTCACTCGCCGATATGACTTGTATTGGGACCGCTTAATCCCGGTATAAATGATATGTGTTTGAAACTGTTTTCCTGATCCTATCCTTGCATTTATTAAATAATTGTCATTACGATGTTATTTTTGCAATGCCTAAAATGTCTTTGTTTCCCTCGTTACCAATTTTCCACTCTTTCAAAGGAGGCACGAAGTATCTAACTCCTCTTTTCGCCCGGATAACAGGTACGGGGTACGCAACAATCGATCAAACAAGTTCTTCGTGAGAGATGGTATGCCTGGGAGGACGCCCGACAACTTTATGAAAGTGGCGAGTATTCTCCCGCTGATGTACAAGTGATGGAGGAAGATGACAATTACGAACCCCCGGTGTTAGATATGTCTGAACCGGGCCTCGAATCATCGGCGCCTGGGAAGGCTCACCCATCGTCCTAAGCTGCATTTGTATCCTCAATTTCCCTTTTGTACTGTATTATAGTTGACCCCCTCGTAGTATTATAGAATCGAGGAATTTATCGCCTAGCTGAATTATGGATGGACAATCTGCATCTGTTCCAATAAACTATATTTCATCCAGGCTTTTCACCGGTTTTCATCCACTTGGCCCCTTCATTTCCTAGAAAATTCAATAGCTCTGCTGCTTAGCGGTGTAAGTGTGGGCACGGACACCAGTCCCAGAAGCTTAATAGATCGCCAGTGGTATAGGTGAAATATAGACAACTTTCCTTACTTGAGGTCTCCTAATAATTGTGATTATTATTGATACAAATCAAGCACGTAAGGAGGATAGAATAACTTTAACCCATTTGTCGGCTTAACTATTTGTTCCTGTTGTTGATTTTGCCATGGCCCAACACATCGGGTGGCTGTCTCGCCATGAATCCAACGCCAATAGTGTGGCTGCGGGGAACCAACCGGCCAGTAGTGGAGTAATCCGCGTTCCTCACCCAGAAACCCAGAGCTTGCTGTTCAATGTTCCCCCCCAAACCAAACAACCATAACCAACCTTTCTTCCCTCACTGCCGCTGATTGCTCAACCTCCTTGTTATCCTGTTCTTTAAGAATCCCTCTCGCTTTACTGAAATAGCCTATCTTCGTATTTCACCATGGAAGACATCTCGCCTGAATACGATGTGGTGGTGATGGGCACTGGTATGGCATTTTACCCCACCGTTAGGTTACTCTCCCTTGTGTTTGGGCTTCAACTGACCGACTTTTTAACCCTCTAGGTTTGACGGAGTGTGTTCTTTCGGGGTAAATACATAGGCTCCTCGTCCTAAATAGGATATATATGAGAATATATTCGCTAATCCCTTTGTACAGCGTACTCAGCGTGAAGGGGCAGAAGGTCCTTCACATTGACCGTAACGACCACTATGGAGGGTGAGCTGGCACACACCCCCCGCACCTCCCGTGGACCACTTGTGTATGTCCTTATATACTAACCATTGCAACAGAGAGGCCGCCTCTGTCAATATAGAAACAGTGTGTCCTCCCTGGAAACATCCCGTTGCGCCCCGAGACCTCATTACTGACCTTTTTTGATGCACCTAGCTTTTCAAAAAATTCCGCGACGTGAAACCTGGCGAGGAACCTTGGAAGAAATATGGCCGAGTCAACGACTGGAACGTCGATCTGGTTCCCAAGCTTCTCATGTCCAATGGCGAACTCACCAATATCCTGGTCTCGACAGATGTTACTAGATACCTCGAATTTAGGCAGATTGCGGGAAGCTACGTGCAGCAGGGTAACGGCCCCAAAGCCACTGTTGCCAAGGTCCCGTCTGATGCGGGAGAAGCGCTTCGATCTTCGCTGATGGGCCTATTTGAAAAGCGACGTGCGAAGAAGTTCCTCGAGTGGGTTGGAGAGTTTGATGAGAATAACCCAAGTACCCATCAAGGTTCGATATATAGCTGCCCACCCTTCCTTTTTTCTCATAATACATTCTAACATGTATATCAGGCTTAAATATGGCAACCTGCACCATGAAAGAAGTCTATGACAAATTCGGCCTGGAAGCCCCAACCAAGGATTTTATCGGGCACTCCATGGCCCTTTACCAGTCTGACGACTATATTTCTCAGGTCGGCACGGCGAAGGAGACAATCGATAGAATTCGTCTTTATGTCAACTCCATGGCTCGTTATGGCAAGTCTCCTTATATCTACCCACTCTTTGGTCTCGGTGAGCTGCCTCAGGGCTTTGCTCGCCTGTCTGCAATCTATGGGGGCACATATATGCTCAATACCAACATCGACGAGGTGTTCTACGATGGCGATAAGGTGTCAGGCATCAAAGCCACAATGAAAGAAAGAGGAGAACCAGGAGATGGCATGACCTTCACAACAAAAACCAAGAAGATCATCAGCGACCCTACATACTTCCCAGGGAAAGTCAAGGTTACCGGCTACCTGCTCAAGGCCATTTGTATTTTGACCCATCCAATCGACAAAACGGATTCTAACGACTCACTGCAACTAATCATTCCCCAATCCCAAGTTGGGCGAAAGCATGGTATGTTTCATCCCCACAAAGAATATCCGTCTCTCCAAACTTAATGAGCAGCAGAGGGAATTTTCGAGTTACTAAGGATGGAAATAACAACCCAGATATCTACATCGCGATGGTGTCTTCCGCCCACAATGTCTGCCCGAAGGGCTACTACATCGCCATCGTCTCCACCATCGCTGAAAACGAGGCGAACCACCACCTCGAGTTGGAACCGGGCTTCGAGCGCCTTGGTGAAATCGAAGAGAAATTCATGGGTCCCCCAATCCCATTGTACGAGCCGCTGGAGGATGGCAGCAAGGACCACGTCTACATTTCTAAGAGTTACGATGCCACCAGCCATTTCGAAACGACAACGGGTAAGCAGGCTTTCTTTCCTTTGTGTTTGATATTTATGAGATGCTTCCTTCCGCAGAACGCCCGTGCTGAACTAAGCTAACTGGGCAAACACAACAGATGACGTGAAGGACATTTACAAACGAGCTGAAGGACACGAATTAGTCGTTGAAGGCCTGAGAGAGGGTACTAACCTTGTTGGGGAGCAGTGAGAGGAGGACCGGATAGTACATAGTTTTTTTCCTTAAAGGCTAACGACATACAGACGGGCAGAACATATGTTGCTTGAAAAGAATCATAATTTTTTTTCTTTTTGGGGGATAATGCAGATATAAGACTTCGCTATATTTGTTTGTTTGCAAGCTAATTTCCTCTCCTTCCCATTGCTTTTTGTCTTTTCATTTATTATTTTCCATCTTTGTTCACTCTTTCATTAATATGGTTTCGCCCTTCATTTTCTTAGCGTAAATGATAACCTGATTTTTATTATTTTATACAAAATGTTCTTCAGGTGAGTACTGTATGTAATATGCTTCCTGTGATTTTCTCCCCAAGCTAGTTCCTTGACTATCTGGGAATTGGCATGGCCTCGACACTTGAATCTCTCAGACGATAGGTATACAGGCTTTTTGCATAGTCAAACATTACATTATGAGAGCGTTGAGCATCTATAATAATGAGATCCCATTACCATCCCATCCCACATCATTCAATTTTGCGCAGAATCCCCCTCTTGCCCCGCTGCTGCGACCCTGCATGGAATGACTAAGCCCAGATGACAAAATATACGCTATTCCCAAAGGAGAAAAATGACAACACGCCAAGCCCTGATTTTCCCCGACAACCAAACCCGATTTGGACGGATAACAAAACATTTGACACAGCAATCTCAACGACGACACCATCCCAGCCGAAAAAGGCGAAGAACGACGCTCTCAACTTTCAGAAAGCGAGCAGAGGCCTGCGCCCAATATTATCGCATCCTTTGAACGGCTGGGCGAGCTATTATATACCACATATCCAGGCTTTCCACCACAGCCAGTCATTTGCGGGCTGAACAAACTCAACGGGGTAACGCGAAATACCTATCAAGGCAGCTCAATTCGGGACAATAATCGTGTGCCGCGGGCCGAACCGCGAGGAAAAAAGATAAGAAAGCAGCCATGCGCATCGTGGAGGTTATCATTGACGTGAGTACCCACGATAGGTGAGAGGGTGGTTTAGAGGGGTTGGTTTTGTTTCCTTGGCTCGTAGGCTGATCTTTTCTACCTTTCTTCAATATGTAGGGATTTAAATCTTATGCTGTGCGCACTGTGATATCAGGATGGTATGTTTTGATATTCCTCGATCGGTTCAGGAGTTAGGCGGGGGGCCATATGCTTCGTTTAGAGAGCAGGGACTGAATTTTCCTTCACAATTAGGGACGAATCCTTCAACTCGATCACCGGCCTCAATGGCTCTGGCAAATCAAACATTCTCGACAGCATTTGCTTTGTTCTCGGAATCACCAATATGAGCACTGTGCGTGCCCAAAATTTGCAAGATCTGATATACAAACGCGGCCAAGCAGGAGTCACGAAAGCGAGCGTCACTATAGTTTTTGATAATCGCGACAAGGAGAAATCCCCAATTGGATTCGAGGAATATACTAGCATATCGGTGACAAGGCAGATTGTGCTAGGCGGGACCAGCAAATACCTGATTAATGGGCACCGCGCGCAACAGCAGACCGTGCAGAACCTTTTTCAAAGCGTGCAGCTGAATATCAACAATCCGAACTTCTTGATTATGCAAGGGCGCATTACCAAAGTGTTGAATATGAAGGCGGTGGAGATTTTGTCGATGATTGAAGAGGCGGCTGGAACGCGAATGTTTGAGGATAGGAAGGAGAAAGCTGGAAAGACGATGGCAAAGAAGGAGATGAAGGTGCGCGAAATCGAGGGACTGCTCAAGGAGGAAATCGAGCCGAAACTTGAGAAATTAAGAGGGGAGAAGAGGGCTTTCTTGGACTTTCAACAGACTCAAAATGATCTTGAGCGTCTTACTAGGCTTGTTGTTGCCCATGACTATTTGAGAAATGGAGAGCGGTTACGGCTGGCTGGGGAAGAATTTGACAACAAAAAGCGAAAGGTTACCGCGCTGGAGAATAGCATTGCGAGGCTCAAGGGTGAAATTTCTCATCTGGAGGAGGATGTGAAGAGAGTAAAATCGCTTCGTGAGAAGGAGCTTAGAAAAGGGGGCAAGTTCCAAGCGTTGGAGGACCAAGTTAAAACACACTCCCACGAAATGGTGCGTCTGGCCACACTGTTAGACTTGAAGACCTCGAGCATGGCAGAAGAATCAGAAAAGAGAGAGATCGTGCAAAAGACAGTCACTGAATTGCAAGGGCTACTGAAAGAGAAAAAGAAAATTTATGATAAATTGCAAGCCAAGTACGACGCTGCAAAAGCTGAATTGGATAGCCAGACCGCGGAGGTTGAGCAGAAGGAGGAACTACTTCAAACACTACAGACAGGGGTTGCGTCCAAGGAAGGCCAGGAAAACGGTTACCAGGGCCAGCTTCAAGACGCGCGAAACCGACTAAGTTCCACGACCACCGAGCAAGAACAGGCGAAACTTAAGATCTCTCATTTAGAAAAGAGGATTAAGGAGGAAGAACCCAGAGCGAGGAAGGCGAAGGAGCAGAATTCGAACCTTTTAAGAGATCTTGAAGAGCTTCGAAAGCAGGCTAAAAAACTCGAGTCAGACCTTGCTAGGCAAGGATTTGAACCGGGTAAAGAAGAACATATGTACCAGGAAGAATCCAGATTGCAAAAGAGTATCCGAGAGCTGCGAAGCCAGGCTGATTCTATGAAGCGAAAAGTTGCGAATATCGATTTTAACTACTCCGATCCTTATGCGAATTTTAACAGATCGAAGGTTAAAGGCCTGGTCGCCCAGCTTTTCACTTTGGATAAAGATAAAACCCAGGCTGGAACTGCGCTTGAGATCTGCGCTGGTGGACGCCTGTATAACGTGGTTGTTGATACTGCTGAGACAGGTACTGCCCTGTTGCAAAACGGAAGACTTCGAAAGCGGGTTACAATCATCCCCTTGAACAAAATTGCATCCTTCAGGGCCTCCGCTGAGAAGATTGCGGCTGCGAAGAATTTGGCACCGGGAAAGGTGGATCTGGCTTTGTCTTTGATCGGATACGATGAGGAGGTTGCTGCTGCGATGCAATACGTCTTCGGAACCACGTTGGTCTGCCAGGATGCTGACACCGCGAAGCGAGTTACGTTCGATCCTTCCGTGCGCATGAAGAGCGTAACTCTTGAAGGCGACGTGTATGACCCCTCAGGAACCTTATCGGGAGGCAGCTCGCCAAACTCCAGCGGCGTCCTCGTTATCCTACAGCAACTAAATGAATTAATGGGACAGCTGACCCAAAATGAACGAGCGCTCCGTCAGCTACAAGAAACTATGGCGAAGGAGAAGAAAAAGATGGATCTTGCCAGAGCTACTAAACAAGAGTTCGATCTTAAGATGCATGAGATTAAATTAACTGAAGAGCAGATAAATGGGAATTCATCTTCTTCTGTAGGGTTCACCCGTTTTTCCCTTGAAAGCTTACTGGAAGTTGCTAACACATGACAGATTATCCATGCTGTTGAAGAGATGAAGGCAAATATCGAACAGCTTAAGAAGGACATCGAAGATGCTAGGAAGCGACACGCGGAAGCCAGCAGCGATATTAAGCGGATTGAAAAGGATATGAGAGAATTTAGCAGCAACAAAGATAGCAAGCTAGCAGAATTGCAATCTTCGCTGGATTCGCTCAAGAAGGGACTTAGCAAAAACTCGATCTCAGTCAAGACATTGCAGAAAGAACTTCAGGCCTCGCGACTTGATTCCGAACAAGCTGGAAGTGACCTCACTGCTGCGGAAGAGCAGTGTGCTGAAGTTGACCAAACAATGAACGCTCAAAAAGAGGAAGTTGAGGCTTTGAAACGGGAGCAAGCAAAATGCAAGGTTAGTTCTCAGAACCCTGCCCTTCCTGAAATATTTATATGACTAAGGCCTCCCCACTGACATCGCATACAGAAAGCACATGATCTTGCTCAAGCCCAACTAGAGGATGAACAGGCCAAACTTACTGGATTTGACGACGAGCTTCGAGCTTTAGAGGAAGCATCCCGATCCAAGGCAGCACGAATCACGGAAGAGGGCCTTGAACTGCAAAAGCTAGGCCACCAAATTGAGAAGTTCCAGAAGGACCAGCAAAATGCTGCACAGCTGGTAGCCAGCATGGAAAAGGAACACGAGTGGATAGCGGAGGAAAAGGACAGCTTTGGACGTTCCGGCACACCATACGATTTCAAGGGCCAAAACATTGCCGAATGCAAGGCTTCCCTTCGCAACTTAACGGAAAGATTCCAAGGGATGAAGAAGAAGATCAATCCCAAGGTCATGAATATGATCGACAGTGTTGAGAAAAAAGAAGTCGCGTTGAAAAACATGATGAAGACTGTCATTCGGGACAAAAAGAAGATCGAGGAAACTATCATTAGCCTTGATGAGTATAAGAAGGAGGCGTTGCAGAAGACTTGGTCCAAGGTCAACGGTGACTTTGGCCAGATATTCGCTGAGCTGCTTCCTGGTAGCTTTGCTAAGCTGGATCCCCCTGAGGGTAAGGAGATAAGTGATGGGCTGGAGGTTAAGGTTAGCTTGGGGAAAGTGTGGAAGCAGAGCTTGACAGAGTTAAGTGGTGGGCAACGGTATGTAGTTTTATTTCCTGTTGCGCTTCTTACTATAAGATTTCGTGTTTTCATCGCTTCTGTACACCGGACCAGCCAACTAACCATTCTTCTTGTAGGTCTCTTATCGCACTCTCTCTTATCATGGCTCTTCTTCAGTTCAAGCCTGCACCCATGTACATCCTCGATGAAGTCGACGCTGCATTGGACTTGTCGCATACGCAAAATATCGGCCGCTTGATCAAGACGCGGTTTAAGGGTTCGCAGTTTATCGTGGTCAGCTTGAAGGATGGCATGTTCCAAAATGCAAATCGAATCTTTAGAACGAGGTTTAGTGAGGGTACTAGTGTTGTTCAGGCGCTGACACCGGCAGATTTAAGGTGACGTAGCAAACTGTGGTGTTGGTTGGGCCTGGCGTGCTCTCTTTTCCGCTTTTTTTTTTCCTCTGGCATATATTCGGTATTTATTTTGGGTATGGTTTGAAGCGACGTTTTTCTCTAACTTTGGGTTCTTTTTGTTTGCTTTTGGGTTTACTGGCAGTGGCAATCATGGATTTTGGCGTTTTATGAGCGGAGGCGGAGGACAACTTGAGAATGGGGACGGAGTGTTTTTTCCCCCCTTATTGTTAATCATTTTCACGCATGGGATGGAGATGATTGTGAATAAAGTATGTAAATGGCATGTTGTCTTTGATATATTAGGGGGCCTTGGTTCTGTTCCGCTTTTCTTCCTTGCCACGTTTATATCTCCTATAATGAAGAGTTTCTTATTCTTCATCGTTGCTTGGTTCCTCGAGCAGCGCCCCGCTTCGATAAAAATCACAAGTAAGTACTTATATCCACCTCGCCACATCCCCTGCACAAAATACTCTACGAACCAAAAAAAGACGTTTAATCCGCAATTTACTTGCATTTCGTTTATTCTCTGCTAATTATTGCATACTCTAAAGAGCGAAGCTGAGCAATTATGTTACATGAGCCCCTCTCGCTCATGCCAGGGGCTTCTTCCCCACAATCAAGCAGAAATACCAATACAAAACAGAACCGTTGGCGAGAGCCTGCTCGAAGCGATCAGCTAGCTCAGTCCGTTTTGCTTCGATCTCTGCAGCGTCGACAGGCTTATTTTCTGACAGCATCTGCGTCTCCAAAACTTTCGGCAACATGGCCAGAAGGGCTGACTTGCTCGCCATTTCCGCCACTTTCGGATGTAGAGGAGGGACGGACTCGCTCATCGATTTTTTTACGAGGCGTACGTCTTGCATCCCCAGTTCTCGCATGGTGGATTCGACGATGGCAGGAAGGCTGGGTTTTAAATTTTTTTTTTCTCAACGGGTTTCCTTTTTTCATCTTATGCTAAAATTGGTTTGGTAGAGGGAAGAAGGAGGAAGGGGTAAAATTGCTTGGGCATATATACGTACTTTTGAGCGACACCATGAAATTTCATATGCTTACGACTGAGCTCTAGGACTACTTCGACGTCCTCATGGGGTGGATCGAGTTTGGTGTCGATCCATGATAAATCCCCCCATTGAAGGAAACCGCCCGGTCCTGAGAGGGAAAACAATGCCATTTGGCCCGGAGATTAGTCTACTAGAGATAATGCGCTTCTGACACGAAGGAATTGTGTTTGGGGTGAGGGGGTGAACATGGCATACGGAGTATTTCCACCAAATTTGACATGATTTTTGGTACATCGGCAGCTTTAAACGCTTGTATGACCAAGCGGACGTTTATCAGGTCGAATTGGCCATGAAATTCAGCGGGAAAGCGCTCTACCGCATTGTGCAGCGAGAAGTTAAAACTTCCAATGCCGCTCGGGATGTCTGAGGGGAACGATGCGGTCGTTATATCAAACCCTTGATAAACGTTTGTCGGGTTGTTTAATTCTTTCGCGACATCAATCAACCAAGCCCTACCAGGATGCGCGCATCATCAGCTGCTGCTTGCTTCATCGTACGATGATAGGTCAAGAATAGCTAAAGGGAGATACCCATTTACCCTGTTCCGGTTGCGACATCCGCAACTCGTTTAATATCTTCTTTGGGTATGGCTGGTTGGATTAATCCCCCAGCCCACTGAACAAAGAGTGGGTGCTGGTTCGTTAACCTAGTATATATTTGTTTAGCTGAGCTGTGGTAAACATTTTGGATAAGCTGTAACGAACCTGCTGATTTCCGCCTTCCCCTGCCCAAAAGCATACGCTTCATTCTTGGAGGAGGAAGTGCTTTCTGGCATTTTGAATGCTAATTTATTTGCTTATCAAGTCAACGTTATGAAGGGAGAAAGGTATTGAATGTCAGACGTTCTTTCAGATTTCTCCAATTCTCCAGCCCTGGAAATGACTCGCTTTATAGCTGGCTTTCTCAGTCCTCCGGTTCAGCACCGAGCTGCCACTCGCACCCCATCTTTCTGTCGTGCATTAGTAGCAGGCTGACCGGCGGGACCAGGTATTCCATGTTTCGTCGGATGGACCCATTTGGTCTGATCCTATATTTACATTTTTTGGCGTGAGTCGTAATATGGAAAGTGACTCGAAGGCAAAGTTCAGAATGTGATGATGTCTTAATAAAAATAAGAAAGTGCAATGAGACTCTGAGAATGTCGAGCCCTGGTCCCAGTCATGGCGAAACGGCCAGTCTGTGCGGGAGTAGCATCAGCAGCATTAGTAACTTGATGTGTAAGGCTGAGTGATCATGACAACTATCTGACACGGCTCAACCTCAGTTCAGTGTATGTACATCTTCCCCACCTCTCTTCTTCGCCTGTTGCCACCCATACTGCTCATCGGTTGAACAGTGGCCTTCACGGAGCTCTTCAAGTGGTAATATTTTAGGCAGGCCATCCTGATAGATTTGTGAGTGCTTGGAAAAATGTTTTACTCCATTTTCAGTTGGAATACTCTTGCGCTAGTGGATGAATCAAGCTAACAACATTGCTCTTTTCGTCAAATCTTGATAATGATGGTTGGTGGAGTGAGGCATTCCTCCGAGATAGACTGATCGTCGGGCTCAAGTTTTTCAGCCGCTATTACAAGTTGGAGCTCCTGAAGCTGGGGAGGCCTACCGAGTAACAGCATACACAATCCACAGCAGAACCGGTAGTTCGAGATGCGTCATAGGTTGTTGTTGGATTCTCCCCATGGCCTCATCGCAGCTTCTGTCCAGCCTATAGCTGGCAGCATATCCAAAGTCCTTTTAACCTCATCGGTCACTGAACGTTATTCTTAGATCCTGTCATGCCCATGTCTCGGAAAATCCTAGCCTGGAGCTCGGGAGAACGGTCGTTTCACAAATAAGGCTCTGCAATAGCAAAACCTTGCACAAAAAGTTTCCACTTTTAGGCAAGGACTTACGCTGTAAATGACACGGCTGCGGCCCGCTCTCCCGAATAATCTCCCTTCATGTCTGGGGGAGAGTGTGGACATTTTTTTGGATCATTCAAGATTGCTTAATTCGCGCTCAAGTCTTGTTTTGCTTTATTTCTAATGGATATAAACTATATACCCAGCCAGCTCTGAAGAATGTTGCTATGTCATTTCTCTCCTAGAACGCGCGTTAAACATTATTATCTAGTTGACCGGCTAATATAGTATGCGCTCATAAGATTTTACGGCACCCTCAACTCCCGTTACCCCCTATTACCCTTGCGCTGTTCTGTCCTCGTTCGGCAGATCATATTCCCCCCCCCCCACTTCCCCCACTTGCTCTCACTATTTAAAAGCAATACGAGAAGTTAACTACGTTCTTGTGTGTCTTGTCAAGGCTAGAAGGTACATAATCTCTTTTACCAAATTGGCGCAATCTATTGAAAAGGGGTGAAAATTTCAGAGAATTTTAGCAGCTGCATATTGTGCTAACAGAAAAATGATATAAAAGGTAGAAGATTCTGCTTTAATGGTTCTGTTCTTCAATTTCTTTGCATTAACACTTGACACTTGCCGTGGTTGATCTCTCCTTTCCCATCAAGTGATCAGACATTCGTTTCTTAAACCTTGATATCTACTTGACAGTCGCAATGAAGGTGTGTCTGAAAAACTCAAGAAACAAAACAAAACATAGCAGAAGCTGATAGTTATTCTCAGTTCTCATCTCCCACTCTACTTACCCTCACTGGGCTACTCAGCAGCGCTCTCGCCTTGCCCAAGTACGTGGATTGTTATTCTTCTTCACTCAAAAAGTTTTTTTCAGCTCTTTTTTCAGCTCTTTTTTCTTCTAACATTTCAGTGTTTAGTCTCCATCCGAAGTCTGAAGTCTCCACTTCGCATGCAGGAATTGATTCTGATGAAAGGATTTCCACTACCATTAATACAACCGAGCACAACCTCAGCGCGCGCGATTGGGTTCCCGAGCTGTTCTGCTTTGGGGGTAGCTATTCCACGTGGGCAGTCGATGGGAACACCGCTCTTGCAGAGGTTGGCAAGAAGCAGAGTAGTATTATGGGGAAGGACCTCTATGAGGTTGTAGATAGATTCTGCTCTGAGAACAATGGCAAGAGACTCGAGAAAGACGATGATGTTACCGCTAAAAAGGTTTACTGGTTTCCAAATGCAATGGAAAATTTTGATTCGGCATATGTTCCAGTCACCATCGGTGTCTTTGCTTATGGGCCAGCCGGGGTCGTCGATGGCAAGTTCTGTCATGACACGATGACCGAGATTATATCAGGTTGCATTGAACAGGGGAGGTCTCGGTTCGACCGTTTCGGAGGCGGAGGTTTCAGAACTAAGGAAGGGTGGAAGTACAGAATCTACTGTGAAGAAGAAAGATGCCATGCATAAAAGGATTTTCATTCTTGTTTCGATCACTAGCAACTACTTTTTGAGCACAGTACATCACTCAAGAGTCAACCTTGTTCATTTCAAATTTCTGAGATCTTGACTGTTATATCTTTTTTTTCAAATCTGGAAGTCTTTTTACACTTTTTTTCTTTCTCTTTATTCTGCGAGTCACTCTTTGATCTTTTACTTCTTGAGTCTTTGATAATTATTTCACTTTATGTATATGAGAAAAACTCTATAGTACAGATAAATAACATTCACTTAGATACTTTACTGATATAAGCTGAAATCTTTTTGACTGGAGCACATATAGCTTAGTAGGGTTAGGCATGGGGACATTCTGAAATGAAATAATCAGCGTAGTACTTTGCATCAAATGTTATAAGAAGCTAGATTTTAATAAGAAACTGCTACTTACTCATTCTGTGTGTGATAGATAAGTATGTACATGTTGTTCGTAGTTCTCGGAACCAAGGTTTGGTCTCGAAAGTTTATATCACATGATTTAATCGCGCGGCAGTATAAGCCAATAATACAGCATTATTGCCGCGCCCCCATGCCCACGGGCGCACGCGCGCTCCACCAAGACCTTCGTCCCCTCAGATAAGCGCAATTATCAATCTCACACCTGGATATCATCGTTCACTATTTCCCGGCACTGTTCAGCATTTTTGGCTGCTGATTTCACCTACAGATTAATTCTTAACGCTTACAACGATATTATCAGCGGCTTCACGAGCCCTGCCTCTGTCCTACCCCGAAGACCAACCTGTTCGTCTGTTGGGAAACGACACCCTTCGATTCCCGAACACACTCCGTTCCGTCATACCCAAAATCCCCCATACATGGCCGACGCAGAACCATCCCTTAACATCCCCTCCCTCCTCACGCTAGCCGTTTTCTCCTTCTTTGTAATCAGATGGTTCTTTGGGCGGAATGGTGCTCTCTCATCGAGCGATGCTGCGCAGCGGCGCGGTGGCGGGAGGCGAGTTGATCCCGCCCATGTAGAACAACTTTCGCAAATGTTCCCTCAATTAGATAGGAGGGATATTATGTGGGACCTGCAACAGAATGGCGGTAGTATGGCTGCAACCACCGAAAGGGTGTTATCCGGTCGGGGTCTAGATACGGTAAGTTGGAAGCCGAGTTGTCCTCTTCGGTGTGGTATTTTTACGTCTCACCGCCTTGGGATTTTGATAAATGCGGTTCTTTAAAAGTCTTACTTATTGGACTTGGATAGCGTTTATTGAGGTGCAAGGTGGAAGGCCTGATATAATTATTGCAAGGATAATGTGGCTGACATCTTGAATTTCTCACATTTCTTCTTCTAGCCTCCACCGTCCTTCCAGCCCGCACTACCGGCTCCATCAGCACCTGCTGCACAGGCTAACTCAACCTCTCGATCCACATCTAAACAACAAGCACAAGACCTTATATCTCGATATAACCTTTCCGATAGAGTTAAGTCGGAATTACCACAGACGGTGACGAGCACGAGTTCTGGGACGATAATACATCAAGAAAGCGCATGGGCACAAAACCGAACAGAGAGACAGCGCCTTTTGCAGAAGAGGCGAGATGAGATGATTCTTGCTGCGAGAAGAAGGTTGATGGAGAAAGACAAAGCGACAGACCAATAATAACTGGAACTCTTTTGTCGAACTGAGCTCTCCGAACCAGACCCTTGTCGAACCGAACCGTATACGCAGTCTTACCCGTGAAGGTAATGCTCTGGTTTGACTAATAGATTTTGGCCAAGGAGTACGGTGGTGATGTAGATGGTGATTTCGCTGGAAGCGTGACACCATCTGCCACTACTATCTGTTTCCGCAAGTAACATTTCCTCATTCCTTTTCCCCTCCCGTGGGAAAAGGTGTCTCAAACCGTGCGTATTTTCTGTTTCCTGATCATTTGTATAGTCATTAGCGGTGCATAGAGGATTCAGAAACATGTATTGAATGAGCCGTTTTTGGCCCTGGACATATTTGCTCGGTTCGTAAGTTGAGACATGTTGGATCCGAGTCACCCATCTCTATAATTCCATGTCATCATAGTCATCATTCGTTTCATCGTACTGCGTATTTGCAGCTTCCTCGGCTTCCCGTTCTCGCGCAGCTTCTTCTTTCGAAGCTCCGATTTGCCTGGAACAAGAGGAAAACACGTTGCAAAAGTTAGCGTTAATACTGGCATAGCATTTAAAATAGACATATAACAGGCCTGGACACTTTCCGCAATTGAAGTTCCCCAAATGCCATGCAATTGCCACATACCTAAACGTCTCCGCCGCACCAGACATAAACACCCTACTCTCCCCAATTTCCATTGCGCCCACACCAGTTAGTGGTAGCCCATCCCCACCACCTACAGCGGTTGCGTCAAGCCCTCCGACTTGAATCCTCATTTTCGCTAGCCGTACCTCCCTCAAATCTCTTATTAGCCGGCGTATTTGGTCAGCTTCAACCAGGTCATCGCTCGCGACGTCTAACAGCATTGTCGCAAGCTCCAACCAGTGATACGGTAACGAAGGGCCTCTGATGGAAGAGGTGGTCGTTTTGTCGTCTGCGTTGTTTTGTAGCAGAAATGGTGGCGTCGGGTAATATGGTTGCCCGTCTAGTGTATACTGTGGTGCTGGGGGCCGATTCTTTCGGTTCCCCGTTATATTATTTCTGTCTTTGGGGTTGTTCGGTGTGAGTGGTGGGGGCGGGGAAAACTCGTCTCCGAGGGAGTCGCGGTCGGTCTCTACTTCGAGAATGAGAGAGAGAGCTTCGGGATTTAGCCATGAGGGAGGGAGTATGTTTGCGCGCCGTTGTCGCTTAAGGAGGAGAGCTAACCAGAGGGGGACGTTCGTTCGTCGTGGTGGTAGAAGCGGGGGTACTGGTCCCTTTTGATCGTTGAAGCAAGATGTTGTTAGCCCATGATTTTTTGGAAGCCATTGGGAATTAAATCCTCAAGAGCTAAAATTAGCTGCTTGGAGGAATGGGCCTTTCAAATGCAGTTTTTAGAGCCTCGCAGGGCGGGTTGTAGGCTTTACCTGTGGGTATTCTTTTCTAGATAGGGTCAACACTCACTCCAAGCAATTCGAGCTTTTCTAGTCGCTGCCGCGGAATGACAGTGACCGTTTCCATTTCACATAAGAACGCAATTTCTGGAGGAGTAATGCCTCGCGGTAGAGGGAACGCCATGGCTGGGTGATTTTGCCAAAATATTCGAGTCTTGTAGACTGCGGGTGTGTGCTTTGCTCCCCGCTGCCTTCTCATGTCCAGCAAGTGACGACAAGGTTTAGTTAGCTCATCGCGAACGGATCATGTGATATCCCAATGTTGACAACATTTCTATTCAACCGCGAAGCTCGCCACCGATCAATGAGCTATACAAAACGGAAGCTGGCAATATAGAGCCTTGTATGGCTATATTCTGTCAATCAATTATTCTGTCATATGCATTTTACTTACCTATGCCATTCCCTGATCGCTGCAGCTTAACAATGGGACATATTAGTTGAGTTCAGGCTTGCAATACCGAAAACCCTCCCGCAGATTGGGAGCAGATGCGTTTCGTACAGTCGAATAATAATGGAGTCAGCCCAGAAGCCAATATCTGGAATGGCTCGGAGTAGGCGCGAAGTCCTGCCCGTATTATCAACATTGTTATTCGCATCAACCCTGCTCATAATCTGGCAGCGCAAGATCAATTCGGAAGTACCAGAGCCGTACTTGGACGAGGTATTCCATGTTAGACAAGCGCAAGCGTATTGGGCGCATCGATGGCGGCAATGGGACCCCAAAATTACTACGCCGCCAGGAGTATATCTATGTTCATACGCAATTGGGGCTATCTTATTTGTTGTGCGATTACGCCCAGCGCATCCTAGTGCTTCGTTTTTCCGTCTCGGAAATAGCATCATCTTATTCAACATTCTTCAACTGAGGCTTCGGGCACTCGCTAAACGGATACGAAAGGGGAAGTTTTTAGATGCGCCTGAGGAACGCAATTCCGCTACGATGGAGTGTAGGGAGCGCTGGGAGAGAAACCTGATGGTGTTGAATATTTGTCTTTTTCCTCCGCTCTTCTTCTTTTCCGGACTCTACTACACGGACCTCGCTGCGCTTCTGATTGTAGCAGAAGCATATATTTGCGACCTCAGTCGAAACCGTGGACGTGACACTCAGCTTAGTCCCGACGAAAAAGCTAATCCTATGTTGAGGAGAAACATTCGTTTCTTGATATTTGGGCTTCTTGCTCTTATATTCCGACAGACCAATATATTTTGGGTGGCCGTTTTCCTCGGTGGACTGCAGGTTGTTGAAACATTACATGGAGTGACGTCTGATTGCCAGTCAACTGGTGTTGTAAGAGTTGTGCAGGGTAGCTGGGAGCTTCATCAGCTATATGACCCTCCAGTCATCGAGGCGTCATTTGAAGGTAGTTTTCAAACATAGCGCAACTGGTCTGACTCCCTTCACTAACTTTTCTTCCTCGGGTAGATTATCTGAAGACCCTGGTATCTTTAGGAGTTTCAGCACTAGCGCATATTATCCCAATAATCAAGGCGTTGCTTCCTTACCTCGTTTTCCTCGGGGCATTTGGGCTATTTGTCCTATGGAACGGAAGCGTAGTTTTAGGTAGGCCTATAAATTTAACATTCAATCCAAATAACGCTTTTTCTCATGCTAAATATTACTCCCATAGGCCACAAGGAATTCCACACAGCAGGCCTACATCTCCCGCAAATGCTGTACATATGGCCCTACTTCATATTTTTCTCCTGGCCAATCTTCCTCATCCCCTTCGTGACAACGATTTTACAATACCGCACCACAAAATTCCTTCCCAGCGTAAAAACCGCCGCGATATTTCTCCCACTAATGCTCGTAACCGTCCACTTAAACACGATTGTCCACTCGTTCACGCTGGCGGATAACCGACATTACGTCTTTTACATCTTCCGCATCCTACTCCGACATCCGATGATAAAGTATCTTGCTACACCGATATACTTCGTGTGTGGTTGGGCTGTCCTCACAACTTTCGGTGCTACCTCCTTTCGACCATCAGCAGCATATACAGCAGCAGCAACAATACCGGACGAGCCCCACCACAAGCCACAAACTCAACTAGGCAAGACAATAAAACCAACACCACACAATACAGGAATAGTGCCGACCAGAAACTCCACTGTACGCGTTAGTTTCGTTCTTATCTGGTTGATAGCCACTTCCCTTTCCCTCATCACCGCCCCCCTCGTTGAGCCGCGTTATTTCCTCATACCATGGGTTATCTGGCGTCTTCACGTTCGTCTGCCATCAACGCCAATTGGTGTGTCGTCAGATAGGTCGGCAAATGCCAAAATTTGTGATAGATTGCTGTTCTATCTTCCATTAGCTTTAGAGACTACATGGTACATTATTATCAATGTGGTTACGGGGTATGTGTTTCTGTATAAGGGATTTGAGTGGCCGCAGGAACCTGGGTTAGTGCAGAGGTTTATGTGGTAGGTTCCTTATTTGGAGAATTTAAGGGCGCGTTTTCTTTTATTTTTAAATGGTGAGACTTAAGTGGTTTTAAAGTATTGGAAGAATACATGCAGATTTACAAGTGGGCGATGAAAAGAAGCAAGCTTGAATTTCACACTCGTCTCCTTGAGGTGGTACCCCTTTTCGTAATCGCAACGAATCTAGTCTGGACAAAAAAGGTAATAAATGCCCTCATACTTGAGGAGATATCCAACTTCAATCGAACTTGTTTGTCTGATTTGTAGGCGATACTGTGCGGATTGCTGGATACGGCCGTTGCGTCCGAGTTCAAGAATAGCCGGTCTATCTTCTGGCAGTAGGAGCGGAAATAAGATCGCTGATTCTTTGGATCTCGAGCAGGGCCCCGGACATGGCATGCCCCTTGAGCACGGCCCTGGGGTAGCATAGACGTATTGTCCATTAGAAGAGCATAAGGATGGACAGAACGAACGCCGGGAGAAAGAAAAAAAGGGGGGGGGGGGGGGAAAGGGCGGAGCATTGAGAACCAAACCAGGGGATAGCGGCAAAGAATGATATGATAGAAGAAATGTCAGAGCAGAGCCATCCGGTACGGACTGGCAACGCGGCAATTGCAAAACTTGTATTGTCCACATCCAAACGCCAGCCATCGCGATTCCAAGATGTGGGATAATTCACGAGTATCAGAAACTGTCAGCTGTGTACGTTGTACAGTATATACGTTAAATGGTGAGATACGGCCATATTCCAATGACCATAGCCCACAATCAGAGACAGATATTTAAACTGAGACGATCTGTGTGGAACTTGCCCTATCTTCAAAGGCTGAATATTTCAAGTTGATTTCGAAATAATGTGGGGATGTGCATGTGGAGTATGTCGACTGGAAGCTTGAACGCATTAAATGGCTATCTAAGCACCATAGATCATTTTTTTTATTCCAACTGGCCATGGCACCCTGGCAGGGGGTTTGCTCAAAAGGTAATGACCTGGTATGGCTGATGGTTCGTGCTGGGAAATGTTGCTGGCTGTCAGAGAGACGGGGCTTCTCGTGCAAGGATCAATTGCATTGTTGCTGCGAATATTGATCCCCCACGAAAGCTTGTCATACTGGAAAAAGTATGGAGCACGTGGATAGTTTGGTGTATCTGATTTTCATCGGATGCATAATGGAGATGAGAAATTGTAGGACGATAACGCCTGGAGAAGATCAGACGAGCATCAGAATCTCAGGGGCTAGATCAGGTGATGTTGAAAGCCCTAAAATGCAACTTTTGTTCTCGCATTCTCAGCCAGAGCCAGGGGTTGCCGGTTACAATCTGCTCTCGTACGTGACAGTGAGTACATTTGCGGATCACGGAGGAAGCATACATATATTTTACATATTTCTCCAATTTATGTTCCCCGGGCAAGGGCCCTTAAAGCTTGGGAGCTTCACTTGATAAAGAACAGGTATTTCGCGGCGCTATTACAAAGTTACACTGAAACCGGAGTTTCAACATCATATAGACACGAATCCTGGATTTCTTGTAGACATTATATATTAGCGATAGACATATGTAGGTAACTGAATGGCACGAGCGGTATAAGCAGCCAACCCCTCGAAAACGGCCATTGAAAAATTTCAATAGATCCCAGAAATACTGCTACTCGATCAATATAATTAACGCTCCCTAGGCCCAGCCAAGGCAAAGAATTCCAGGGGTCGAACACAGAATGCCCCATTTGCTGTCAATTTGTAATCCTTATTCGCGAGGGTCAAATCAACCTTCCGTAGTATACTTATCAATGTAATCAGGCACCACTGCCACGCAGGCGCCTGTCCAAAGCATCGACGCTTCCCGTTCCCGAATCCCTTCTTTACACCAGACGGCAACTTAGCATACGCTTCTCCGAGCATTCGTTCTGGTTTGAAAACTTCCGGTTCGTCGAATACAGCAGGATCGCGGTTGACAGCTGCTAGAACAGCGATCATAGGCTGCGTGCGTGAGATCTGATACTTGCCGCCTGCAAGTTGAACTTCACCTGGTTCGTCGGAGGGGATGGGTTCGATGTTGAAGGCGGGAGCGACGGCAGATAGACGGAACGCCTCTCGAAGGATTGCTTCGCAGTATGAAAAGTTGGATAAATTGGACGGGGTAATTTCGCCGTTAGCACCGAGAATAGAATCGATCTCGTCGCGGGCTTTGGCGATTTCTTCTGGGTTTTTGAGCAGGTAGTACACAGCGAATGCGACCAAGCAGGGGGCTGTGGCGGAACCTATGTAGATGTTGATTATTTCATCAATTACTCTTTCCTCGCTCAACTTTTCACCCGTTTCTGGATCAGGGTTGTTGAGGAGGGCGTTGAGCAGATCGTTCTTTGGAGTTAATTCAGACTTCCGGTTTGTGATAATTTCGGCTCCAAAGGTGCGCATGGTTTTGATGTCCTTGTCGAATTTGCGTTGATACAAGAGGCGGTTCAGAATTTTGGGGCGGTTGGGTCGTTTCATTGCTTCGAGGGTAGAATTTTGCATTGCTCCAATCATAGCTGGTTCAGGACCCCCGAAGTAATTGGCAGACTGGTTAAAATAGCAGGCCAGTATCGCTTGAAGATCTGAGCGCTGCAGGTCACTTGTCACATCGATACGTTGGCCTGGATCTGAGGTCCACCTGGAAACGAGAGTTGCGGCGCATTCGTTCATTTGAGCAAACATAACTGCCGCAGCGGCTGGTGTTACTAGAGGTGCCATGATCCGGTGCGCTACGTCCCAGCTCTTTTCATGGTGGTAGGCGGTGAAAAGGGAGTCATGCACTGCTCGACGGATCTCGACAATGGGGCCAGTGACGCATTTGCGGAATCGAGATTCATCACATATTTCCTCCAGGAGAGCAGCGCTGCCAATGAAAACGACTTGGTGGCCAAGGGCATTGACTTTGTAAATCTCTCCTACTCTATAGTCAGCACTGTGGGCTAGTGAGAGATTTCCCTTGAAATACCGTATTTGTCCGCAAGGGACTTTAATGAACCCCATGTATCCTTCGGGTTGATGTCGAATATGTTTCCCAAAAGAGGGACACCTGGAGGGCCAGGAATGGGAGTCGTCATTTTTAGTTGTATGTCAAACCATTAAGCGGCATACCGGTGTGGTGATTCCAGGACCAACGAAGGCAAGGCCGTGAAGGTATGTATATATGTATGCAAAAATTAAACACCCCACGCAAGAGAGAAGAGGTCGAATTTAAAGAAAACGCAACAGAAATGCAGGCGCCCAAAAATGCAGTTTTAAAAACGGCTTGCGAGGCTATTCTCCTCTCACGGCTTTGGCCAGCAGATAGTGGAACAAACACAGAGCAAACGCATCCCCTGCATTATTGGGAACAAATTTCGAGCTCATGTTGGACAATCCAGCTTCCTGCATCGGTGACAGCCCAATCGCAGCGCAGTACCCAATAATTGGATCTGCCCTGTGATCGAATCAGGATGCGGATGTAGTAATAATATTCTGCAGGTGGCGCCAGCTCGGACGATCCCTCCGCAACCTCATGGATCTATTGAATCAATTGAGCTCGGCTCTAGCCAGCCACCCAGGTCCACCGGCAGTATTGGCATATCAAATCCACAGGGCCTGTGTTGTCACCGACATTACCACCGTGGTTCTTCATGATCTTGGTTTTCAGTATGACGATACGCCCAGCTGATGGCACCTAACCTATACAAAGTAAATAACAGCACATTACTCCGTACATGGACATATGGCTGGGGAAGTGGAAACAACATGAACAAGGGATGCTTGCTACCTTAAGTACTTCTCATAAATCACGCACAGCTTGTAAGATTCTCTTCAATGCTAGAAGCGCCTGCTTGTGGTTCAGTCCGGTTCAGCATGAGTATCTGATAGCTCCTGGCCAATCCCGGAGAGTTTGCTCAGGATGGAAGAAGTGAGCACGGATTAACACCCGGCCCGCAGCCGGCGGAAAATCACCCGCGACGGAGCTTCAGTAGTTCTTCATTCAGAGCTTTACAACAATATCACGACAACAAGCATTCCGGACAAATCAAATCTCGAATTCACAATGGCCTCAATTCTTTGCTCAGCTTAGGAATGCATAAAATTGGGTACCGGAGCTCTTTTAAATTCCCCTCCACCTCCCTTCCAGTTCACTCCCAAGTAACTCACCTCCGGCAACCCTGAACACTCCCACAGCTAGCCAGCTAGGCAAAGCTTTACCAGAAAATAAAGAAGCCATGTTCGACAACGTGTGCAGCCTCCCTCTCTCCAGCGACCTGTTTGCGCAGGCAATACATCCCACCGAGCCGCTTTTTGCCGTTGGTCTCTCATCAGGTCATGTTCAAGCATTCCGCATACCTCCCACAAATGACGGGAGCTCAGCTGGATTGAAAAATGGATTTGGACACATCGACACAGCTTGGAGAACAAGACGACATAAAGCCAGTTGTCGGTGCTTAGGTTTTGGGATTGATGGCGAGACACTTTATTCGGCGGGGGCAGATGGTTGGGTTAAAGCTGCAAAAGCAGAGACTGGCATAGTAAATTTGAAGATTGCGGTTCCACGCCTCGGGGAAGGGTATGTGCTTGCGTCCGCTTACCTTACGGCTCTCATTGGCTTTTCCAACATATATTCTTTTTATTACAATTCCCTTAGAGCTTGAAACTAACATATATTCTTCTGGCAGGACCAATGCCCGCATCGACCCACCCACTGTGATTCATGCGCTTTCGCCAGAGACCCTTATTCTTTCAACAGACTCTGGTGCGCTCCATCTTTTCGACCTTCGTGTACCTCCCTCTTCGATTTCGCAAAAAGCGCAGCAAACCCACCACCCACACGACGATTATGTCTCTTCGCTTACACCGCTTCCACCATCCGAGGCAAGCACTTCAGGGTTTAGCAAACAATGGGTCACGACAGGTGGCACTACAATTGCAGTGACGGACTTGCGCAGAGGAGTTTTGGTTCGCAGTGAGGATCAAGAAGAGGAACTAATCAGCTCGGTTTACGTTTCTGGGTTGAAAGCAGGCGGCACGAGCAAAGGAGAAAAACTGGTTGTTGGGGGAGCCAGTGGGGTATTGACTTTGTGGGAGAAGGGGGCTTGGGATGACCAGGATGAGAGGATTATTGTGGATCGGCAACCTGACGGAGGGGAATCTCTGGAAGTGCTATCATTACTTCCTGATAGTCTTGGAGCCGGCAAAGTCGTTGCTGTTGGGCAATCAGATGGGATTATCCAATTTGTGCAGCTTGGAATCAATAAGGTCATCTCAAAGGTTTCACACGATGAGTTGGAGGGAGTTGCAGGTTTGGGATTCGATGTTGGAGGGCGAATGATAAGTGGTGGTGGATCGATTGTTAAAGTTTGGCATGAAGCGGTAGAAGGTGAAGGGGATGATGAAAGCGAGGGGGAGGACCGAGAGGATGAAAATCGATATGGGAAACGGTTCATGGTGGGTAGTGATGATGATAGTGATGATGGTAGCGAGGATGAGCAAAGGAATGGTCAGAAAAAGCGCAAGAAGAGAAAGAAGGGCAAAGGCAAAGATAAAAGTGGTGGACAACATGTCATTGCATTTAAAGGACTCGATTGAGCTCATCGATTTTTCTACAGCCGTATTTGATACCCAGGCCTTCCCCGTCGTTTTTTCCATACTGCTTAAAGCTAGCGGACGAATATGTGATCATACGTGGACAAAATAAGTGGCTGGATGCTTTTTTGAAATACTTGGACATTTTTATGCGCTTATTGCTGGTGAGCGCTTTGGAGTTGTTTTTTGATATTACTGTACATAGATTTCCCGCTACTAGGAATTATCGGTGCTTCATTCAAGACACACTTTAATGTCTAGAGCCGGGCGTTATTTCCCCCCGCTGCGCTATCTGATGGCAAACCTAACTTCCAGTGAACGCGCCTGCGATTTCAAAACAACTCTCTGGGATGTGTCCGCAAATAATACATACCCTGGTTCGCGCGGGAGTTTACATAGTTTTCATACGGCGGATGTTCCTGGGCTCTTTTTGGTGGGCAATGCGGATCTAATCAGATAAGATAAGGAATCGAGAACATCGTTACTAATGACGCCGATTTTTCCCCCACCAGGCAAAAAAAAAGCGCCTCCGCTCCATCTGAGAGTTCAGAAATTCACATATACAGCCCACGATTTATTCCCCCTCCAAACAGCGCCTATTGTTTTAGGCCTGAGATCACATCGGTCATGACGGCCGGCCTAGAAACAGCCCCAATCCTTTCCACTCCGGAAACACATATTTTCGAGGCCTACAAGAACCCCGCGCCGCCCCGCGCTACAAGGGAAATTACCGACGACGAGCTTTGCATTAAATATGATATCGACCGCACGCTGAAGGAAATAAGGCAGGGAAAATGGAAACGAATAGCTCTACAGTTCCCAGATGATATGCTCCCCGATGCGCCGCGGGTATTTCAACTTTTAAGCCGCGGCCTTGCAAATGTCGATAGCACCGCTTCATCTGGGGTAGGGGCTGCGACAAACAGCGCAGAAGGGCAGCTTATAACGGATTACACTGCGAGTGGGACACACAAGGGCGATGTGGATGACGTGACGAACTCGGTGGTTAACTCGTTAAAGATTAGCGATCCGCAGACGCCAGATCGCCCTCGTCTCTACATTCTTGCGGACACCTCCTACGGAACTTGTTGTGTGGACGAGGTTGCAGCTGAGCACGTAAATGCCGATGTGGTTGTTCACTATGGGCGAGCTTGTCTATCGCCAACGGCGAGACTACCCGTCATCTACGTCTTCACACGTGGGGAGCTTGATGTTGCTCCGTTGATTGAAGCGTTCAAGGAAACATATCCGAACCGGGAAGAGAAGGTGGTTATTGCAGCAGATGTCACATTTGCCGACTATGTTGAGAAAATAACATCGACACTAGCTGGTGAGGAAGGATATACAAACTTATTTGCGACATCTGTGGTTCATAATCCCTCGTCTCCAATCCCGAACCGAACCGTGCCGGACTGCGTCAGTGACAAGCCCGAGTCGCTACGGGAATGGCAACTGTTTCATATCTCTAACCCACCGACTGCGCTTCTCCTCACACTTTCATCTCGAGTTGCTGCTATTCACATTTATCCCACAGATCAAAAGTTAGAGCAAGACGCTACAGGTCCTAAAAAGCCACTCCTCGCCTCCACAGCCATGGCGCTGAGGCGTAGATACGCCACCCTAACTTCGCTCAGCACGGTTCCCATCTTTGGAATCCTAATAAATACGTTGAGCGTCAAAAACTATCTTCATATAGTTGAGCATGTCAAAGCCCAGATTGCCGCAGCTGGTAAGAAGAGCTACATGTTCGTTGTTGGCAAGCTGAATGCAGCCAAGGTAGCGAATTTCAGTGAAATAGGCGGTTGGGTTGTCATCGGCTGCTGGGAGAGCTCACTTGTGGATAGTAGTGATTTCTGGAAACCTGTGATCACACCTTTTGAATTGGAGCTTGCATTGAAGGACGATAGGGATCGCGTATGGACGGGCGAATGGCAGAGCGATTACCAGACGATTCTAGACATTACAAAAGCTCGAAATAGTAGCCAGAGTCCTGGCCAGGACATACCGCAGAACCACCCGACTAGCGTTGTCAATGCCGGCGATGATGATGGTGATGATGATGTTGATGCTGGATCTGAAGAAGAGTCGGCTCCCCCAGAGTTTGATTTACGCACGGGGCGCTATATCTCGGTATCGAGTACCCGTCCCATGCAGCCATCTTCAGCGCCTACTTCTTCCAATACGTCTGGGCCATCCGCACGGGCTGGAGGATCAAAGGCTCTTGCCAAACGGCAAAACGCTGACCTGGCAACCATAAACGGCGTACTCTCTCCAGGAGCAGAGTTTCTTCGTTCACATAGAACATGGCAAGGACTGGGAAGCGATTTTGATATCAGATATGAAGAAGACGGCGAGCAGGGTGGTGCGGTTGTGGAAGGGCGTAGCGGAATTGCCCGTGGTTACACTGTGGGAGAAGGCGAGAATAGACATTAGCAAGCTAAATACATTCATATACCTAGGGCTTATTTCAGTTATATGTAATAAAATAAGATAAGGATCTAACATGCCAGAGTCCCCCTTATCACATGAATATAAAAGTATATACATCTTGGATCCGGCGGGTATAGTCACGTGACCCTGACGTGGCCGTGGAAAGCAGCGCCAAGACGAGATTCTGAATAAAGCACGAGATCTCGCAGTCATCGACGAGCACGACACTGTGGATGACGCTTGACATCAATGCTGCGCAGGGAACAGCGGGGAGTTCCTTTTACTTCGCAATAGCAACACTGCATCTATTACATTTCGCTGAAGGAACCGCCCGGGGCGAAACCTATCTTTGCTGTCAAACACTGGTTTAGGCATCTCATCCAGGTTGCACAGCAGTATGGTTATTGAGTACTCAGGTTCCGCTCACTCTCGTTACAAACCTGTTTAATGAGTACAAGCAATCAAATATTTGCACATTTCTTGATCGCGTCTTGCCGCTCATATCCCCAACTTAACTCTCTTCCTTTGGCAGCTTATGATGGTGCTGTCTGTATTCTGCTGCACACCACACGACCATCAGGCTTCCGTCCAGCCTCCCCTCCTCACTTCTACCATCCGTCGCCATGGCTTCTGCTAGCGAACTTCCTCCAAATAAGTCACTACTAAACGATCCCCAGGAGCTAGACTTTACACGGCCGTCTACACTCCCTGACAGCGTTGCCGCTGACGGGACCGAGGAGATTGAACTGGCGGAGCGCGCCTTATCTACTTTTGAACGAGTCTTTTCCACACACGCCCCCATATTCGAATCCTTCCTCCTCCAGGCCCCGACAGATACCATTTTCCAACTCTACCATACCTCACGTTATCTTAGAAGTCTTCTCAGGTCCTACCCAACAGCATGGCAATACCTCTCTTTCCGGCTCCTCTTTCAGTCGGGCTCCCAGATGCGGCCAGCATCAGGTGGAACGGACGGCGCGTCAACACAGCGACAGCCCTATGCTCTTGATCAGTTGCTCCTCCAGGTGATCCTACCATTCAGTCCGACTTTAAGGAGCTTGGATTTGGATAATACAGCGGTGAATGGGCAAAATCTCACCTCCACCGTGCTGAATATGCGGAGGGATACTCTTGAGCACCTTTCTGTGCGGGGCTGCAAGAACGTGTCTTTGAAATACCATATTATTCCATACCTCACCATGTTCAAGCTTCAATACGATGCAGAAATCAACCAGAGAGGTATAAATCCCTGCCCAGTGAAGCGGCTTGCGCTTAAAAGTCTATACGCATACCGATGCCGCCACCACAGACGACGCCCTTATTTATCATCCTCTCTACTCCGCCGGGACTCAGACTCAGAGCCAACGCACGATTTCGTCAAGCTATGTCATAAATTAGGGATTTGGACGGATACGGCGTGGTGCACCACCCCTGCGGCACGCTGTTTTAGGAGAAGGGGTTACGTCTCGTCTAGGTCACAGCAAGGCACGAGGGAGGTATGGGTCGTGTTTGATAGGCTGTGGAGGTCAAAGAACTGGATTGGATCAATAAGTGAAAGAGACAGACCTTCGAAACGCGATGGACGGCTATGGGAGCACGACGAAACGGGTTGCTTCGGGGAAGCGCTGGGTACAGCTGATGGTCCTGAACATGGTGAAGGGAAAACCGTTCCTACCCATTTGCGGAAAAGCCATAGGCGGTTTATAGAGAACATTACTTGTGATGAGTGCGACGAGGAGATTCAGGAGAGATGCGAACAATGTAGCGTTTTAATGCACTGCGTTGGCTGTCGCAAGACTCTCTGCGCTAGCTGTGCATTCGATCGCCACTATCCTCGAAGAAAACCAAGGGAAGGGGCTGTCATTGAACACTTGTGGTGGGCACCTGGAACGGCGGTATCTCCATGCTTTATGCAGGAAGACCAGGACTCAAATGCAGCGAATGTCAACCTTCAGGGTCCTGCTGCTCCTACCTACCCTAACCTGAAATTCCATTGGTGCTGTACTGAGCCTGCGTTTAGTGGAGGTGGTGGGATCAGTCTTGGGGTAGCTAACCGAGAAGTCGACCGGCTCCGAGCAACACCTCTCCCACGTGGTCAGGGTTGGGAAGATCCTGAACTCTCTACGAATGAGTGGCTCAAGACTTTCCCTAAAGATGCATATGGAAACCCACCCGACCATGATCGTCCAGAAGGCCATGCCGAAATGATACGCTGGTTGCTTGGGCCACCAGATTACCAGGCTTCTATATGCCCTCGAAATCTCTGCCAGCAATGTTTTGACAGGCCACAATGGAAGGTACACTGTAAAAGCTGTACCAAGCCTCTGTGTATGGAACATGATCTACGAGGCTTACGCCTTCGAATATGTGGTTACCGGGATCTCGTTATGGAGAAGACAAATCTTGCAAACACCAAATCGCCTGCTGCTGGCAAAATATCCGAGGCTCGAAGCACACACCCAACAGCGGATCCAGACCCATCTCGCACAATCGCAGGCCGACCTGTTGCAGAATATCCTGCTTCATCTCCTCGTTTTAACCTAGCTTTGATAAATGTGCTCTCCACTCAATTATCGCACGATTCCTCCTCGACCAGTGAACCTGGCCCTTCCAACACTCTTTCCGACGCTCAACCCGCCGTCCATCATAGTTCTACGGTCCAAACACCGTCTTCCGTCTCTCAAAACCATAGCCGCTCCTCATCCCCCGCGTCTGTTTACTTTGAAGCATCCCCTGAAGTTCGTAAAAAGTGGCTAGGTTGCCAATCGATATTTTGCCCGCAGTACCGCGCAGTGGGTGACCAGCGCCAACGATGCGCTAGCGTGTTACGGGAATGCACGTCCTGCTCAATACACGTGTGTCAAGACTGTATCCATCAAAACCCACCCTGCACGTGTTCCTACTGTCACCTTAACTATCTTTGCCCCAACTGCTATCACGCCAAAGAGCTTGACGGCACCTGTCGCCGGGTCGAGGAGGAGCGATTGCAACGCGAGGAAAAGCAGAAACGCGACTTGGAAATGATCGAGATAGCCATGGAGCGCAACCTGGCTAACGAGGTCGCGTCTTTTGCGGGGCAATTCTTTATGGGGCTGACGCGCAACCTTAGTGATAATGAGAATCGGAATCAGGATGTTGGCAACGGCGGTGGCGTTGGCAGCAGCGGTCATGGTGATTTTTTTATGACCGCGTCCGAACTGGCACCCCAGACTTCTGCCTCTGCGCCGCCTGGCAGTAACAATCACCATACCAACAACAACGACAATAACAATCATAATCAAGCCCAGAACCCGATCTCGACACAGCCATCGAGCCATCTCCATATACCTCAAGCTGGTCCGATTCCCGATGCCAATGATGAGTACGATGATAATGGCAGCGGATCGGAGCAGACCGAGGTTTTAGGCGAATGAACTTGAAGCACTGACATGAACTGCGGTGCCAACCCATCACCGCTTCCTTTTCCTCTGCAACCTTCCTAATACATTTATCTTATCATGATGTCGTTTTTCCATCTCAACTTATTACGTCTAGCATAGCGGTGCTTGTTTGCCATTTTTTTTATCTTTTACTTTTCTGTTTTCTATCCTCCCTTCTTCCCTGTCTTTCGTGACGATGAAGCCGCCTTGATCTAGGCCATTTTTCTTCTTCTTATTCTTTCTAATATTTCCTCTGTAATGTTGGTTGCGTTATGGACGAAATGGTTCTCTTTTACACGTTGATATCAGCGGCGGCTGGCATCGCATCTAATTCAATTTCCCTTTTTTATTTTTCTGGCGCAGGTGTTGCTTTCGTAATATAATTGTCTGGCTTAAGAGCCCCCCCCGCCGTCTCTTCCTTTTCCCTGTTTCCCTCAGGGTTTCTCATTTCCTCACATCCGCTTTCCCAATCTCTGCCTCTGCCCAACGTATAAACTCGCTTTTTTCAATCTTATATCTCTTCCATATACCTGACGATGACGAACAAGACGAAAAACCATAATAGCAAACACAAATGTATTCCTCTTGAGTCTTTAAGACATGAACTGCAAAAAAGAAGATGTACCATGCTAGTCCATGCGCGTTGTCACCGTGAAAGGGAGTTGTTTTTTTTCTCTTTTCTGCTTCTTGACCGAACCCTTATTTTCCTTAATTCTTTTTTAATGAATCTTACATGCTATAATTTTAATGTTTTATTTTCAATTCGTACCTCCAGAATCCTTAACACGTAGTCGAGTGGCTCTCTCTCTCTTATATGCTTGTCTGCCTGCGAGGCATGATCTGTGGGAGCGACGAAGCGGTGCGTCGGACTATTGATGTAGTTGGAAGAGAAGCTGCAGTAAGCAAAATAAAGGGTGGAAGTTCTTTACTAGATTTTTCGTTTTATTCTTCTTATTTTTAAATGTATTTGTTGGGAGTCCAGTTTGTCCTTCCAATAGTTATTCCTTATTCGATGTAATTATTTGGCAATCAAATAACTAAATCAACGTCAGTCACATTGTTATTAAGATGCTCAATCATGTATTATGACCGTCCCCGGTCCTCTCGTCCCTACTGCTTCCTCGCCCCGGACGCCGCCGCCGCCCACAAAGTCTTGCTGGCAATACGGAAATAGATATATACAAAGCAAACCAAAAGTGCCATCTTCGTCAAACCAGACAACGCCGATAGAAATCTGAACGACTTTAACAAAAAATACTGCTGTGTTGGGATAAAAGCCAACGGGGCAAAAAATAGCTCGACAGTTGTGGTGGGTGTTAAGATAGTTGTGATGTGCGGATATATGCGTTTGTGGTAACGTTGTTGCGACTGAATGCATGTTTTTATTCATTTCCGCCGTGAAAATGTATTCTTGTCTATATGCAAAATGAAAACAGATCGTGCGTGTGCACATGTGGCGTTTTTCGCATTGATATTCAGCTGCAATGGAGAGCCGGTGCAGCTAAATGGCGATGCATTTCGAAGAGTATCGAGAGTAGGTTGATTAGTGGCGGGTCTGTAGGCCTTGTAAACATTGAGCAAGGCCTTTGATCGCGGCTTTCTATACTCAGTAGTCTAATAAATTTCGCGTCTGGGTGGTACACCCGAGTTTGTGTCCGGTTTTGTAAATGCGTCGTTCTATATATCGGCGCCGTGAAAAATGAGCGAACCCCTTCCGGTTGTAGCCATGACCGGAGGCAGTGGACTCCTTCCTGGTTTGAATATTACAGGGTCTAAACGTCAAGACGGAAAATCTCTGTGATGTCCCTATCGAGTGCCTTAACATGTTTGATTGATATGGGCATACACATGGATTTCATTCTCTCGGGTGGGTAGGAGGCAGGGGAGGTAATCGACTATTTCCCTGATATGCTTCTAAAGAGCGTCTATTTACCCCTCCATTCGTTTCCGACACTTCATGCCTAGGATGAGATCTGTATACCGCAGCAGGGGGTACCTGAGGAAGTTGAGCAACGGGTGATTCAGGCTCGACGCTTTCGAGGCTTGCGTAGGTGAAGCCCGTCCCATGAGTTGATATAGATATCGACATCGAACGAAATGACGGTGCTACTGACGAATTGGATGAATAGGGAGGCGGAGGAGTTTCTGTTGTCGCAGTGGATGTGTTGCCAAAGCTACTGGGTACGGACACCTCGGATGAAGCATCAGAGGAGCGATCATCTAGCTGAGGTGAAGCAAGGTCCCGCTCGAACTCATATCTATTCTTCTCATCGCGTGGGAAATCAGGCTGCTCGTTTAAATTCGACTGCGGACGCTCAAAGGCAAGCGTCTTTTCATGGATGCTGACTGGGCGGGGTGTATATCTTGGTAAAGGAGCCGTGGAGAAATATGGTTCATCTATACCCGGTGCATCGGTATCACCACTGACCCCACCACATCTCCTGAAGCCTGCCTGGGGGTCATGAGGCTGCTGATGGAGAGTGGGTGCGGATGGAAGCCGTCTTGGGCTAGGAAAGCAGCAGCACAAGCTTGTGAGCATCTTCACCCCGCAGTTTATATCGTCAATTAATATAAATAGGGTGTGTTTTGAAAGCCTTTCTTGTTGTTGAGAAACCGAAAGCCAAAATGGAAATATATGAACAGTAATAACAGAAGAAGGCAGGGACGAAACGAGAAGGGCGCGTTCTGGTGACTGGGCGAATTGGCTCCAAGCCTGAAGCAGAATGTGGGCACCCCCGGATCTATTTTCGGATGGACATTGCGATAAGGATAAAGGACAAGAAGAAAGGTCACCGCTCCATCAACACGAGAAGAAGACAACAACAAATGTAAATATCGAAATGGCAAAATTTCTACGACACGGCGCTGAGAGAAGCAAAAATGGCAGGATTGAGGGGAATTGATTGTTGATGCCTTCAGGAACTGTTTCGATGAAGTTGGCTTTTCCCTTTTCTGGATGGTTTGGTTCGCTTCGGCTCAGCCTCAGGAGGCTTATTTTACAATACCATACGTTTCTCGGATCAATCAACTGCCATACACAAGCATTTTATTGGATGAAATACAAATTACCACCCTTAGCGTAATTACATTTCAAGGTACAAAATGCGGGGATGAACCTTTATCCGACCCACATTACTCACATGACAAATAGCTTATTTTAGCCTCATTCTCGGAGAAACCATAATCCGTGGATTTTTTTTTGGATGCGGCGGAAATTCAGAATCCGATATAACGCACTTGACGGTTATTTTCTTGCCCCATTATTCCTTCAACCTACCCTCTGTCGCGTTCATTGAAATATCTAGAGAAATTCATAAACTATGGCTCCGTTAGAACTCCAGGGAAATGACGATTATGAAGCTATCGCGCGGGCTGTTCAACCAGTACCCCGCCATCGATCCCACGACCCCGCCAATAATCAGAAGCGAACAGACCCTTTCCAATTTGGCTCGCGTTATCTCGAAGAAGGCGACAATGTTTTCGAATTCAACGCCTGGGACCACGTTGAAACTGACGCTGACTATCGCGAATACGCAGAGCTTCAATACTTAAGGCAGAAAGAGTCACCAGTCCCAGAGGACGCCCGTGACAAATATAACGCGAACCCTTCCAAATTCTGGAACCTATTTTACAAGCACAATACGAGCAATTTCTTCAAGAATCGCAAGTGGCTCCAGCAGGAATTCCCGATCTTAGTGGAGGTGACCCAACCAGACGCGGGTCCTCAGGTTATTCTGGAAATTGGCGCAGGTGCAGGCAATTCCGCGTTTCCAATTCTTGCGAATAACAAGAATGAGCAACTAAGGCTGCATGCGTGCGATTATTCTAAGAAAGCAGTGGAGGTTATGCGCAAGAGTGAGCTGTATGATGAAAAGTATATGCAAGCTGATGTGTGGGACGTTTCGGCTGAGGGCGAAAATTCTTTACCCCCTGGCCTGGACCCGGAATCTGTTGACGTGGTTGTGATGATTTTTATATTCTCTGCCCTCTCACCCACCGAGTGGGACCGTGCGTTGAAGAACGTTCACCGGGTACTAAAGCCCGGTGGCCATGTTCTTTTCAGGGACTATGGGAAGGGGGACCTCGCACAAGTGCGGTTTAAGAGCGGGCGTTGGATGGGTGACAACTTTTATGTGAGAGGGGATGGAACGCGAGTTTACTTCTTCGAGAAAGAAGAATTGGAGCATATCTGGGGTCGATGGACCCCTCAAAATGGAATTCCCGAAACTCGTGAAAGCGGGGTTGTTGGTTCGGCGGACGCAGCTCCGGAGGCACTAGATGATGCTGGATTTGAAATATTGGCGCTTGGAGTTGACCAGCGGCTGATTGTTAATCGACAACGGAAATTGAAAATGTATAGATGTTGGATGCAGGGCCGTTTTCAGAAGAAAAAACTCGATTCCGGCGAGCGCAGCAACCCTGATACCCAGAAAGTTGAGCTTCCAAACTGAATGGTCACTATGCGATTTTGCATTACACTATCATATCGACCGACGTTTTAACTACAATCGTAGCTTTACGACGCGTGGAGTTACGACACTGGACTCAGTTACGAAAATGCAACGTCTGCGCTACTCCAAGTTAACAATCATGGCCATGATCATCCAAGCGTCCGCGACGCCGTTTAATTAACAATCTGTTCTACTATCGATTTATTCCCCCATATCAGGCGTCGCATATAACGAGTGAGAGCAACCAAATAAGGGCCAGGAAAAACCGGTAAACGCGAGTACCTTCTGCCTACCTTACGACATCATACTCCATTCGGCTCCTTTTCCAACCAGCTTGCAAGATGATAACGAAGTGTTACGAAACACGACTTGCCATGAGGTTTTGAAAAGCAGCATCATCTACTCCAATAGAGAAGCATACATAGAGGATAGAGATACTTTGAATACAATCTAATGTCTAACAGAATTATTTTTCTTTCCGCAGTTCGAGGCAGGAACATCGCCGGGAGCAGAGTTCTCTCACCTTGATATCCAAATAAACTCTGCCACCATTGAGTTTTTGCTTTTCCCAGCTGAATACTAGCCACCAATCAATATCCTCAAATTGCGAAACCCCTGCTCATTGGGGCAAATCGTGCTCACACAGTCAAAACTTTTCGCCTGGCCTGCCTCTAGAATAAGAACGACAAGCAGGGTTACTTTTTCGGTGACTCGCATCTTTTCATGAACACTGATGTCTCCAGAACCTGCCAATTTCGTTGTACACACGGATGAAATTATGGGACCACCGTCACGGTGCGGGATGCCGATAAACGCCAAACTCCGCTAATTTGCGGGGGATCCCATCACATTAATGCTGCTCGCATTGTTAGCAGGGGTTTAATGCAAGCATTTAGGGAGAATTAGCGTTGAAATGACAAGGAAAAACTTCTCACTGGTTGCCAAGCCCTTTCCAAGTTTTCCGGGCAGGGAACGAGAACCCGGATATTTATAGCTTAACTTTTCATTTCTCTGAGACAGATGACAGCTTTTCGAAAGGCCCGGACGTCACTAGTCCGATGGATGGCGGAGATCAGCAATCCGATCGACGGTAGACATTGGCTGGCTGCCTGGCAGCTTGCAGCTGTGCTGTGTGACGAGGAGCCAGCGACTCCGCCGAGCAAGAATTCTGGGGAGAAGGTTGTTGGTAACTATTTGGAAAGTGGGGGGTGAGGTCTAATGTATAACTAAGCTTCCCGGCTGCATAAAATCCTTTGGCTTATGTCTCTTTTAGATATATTATACTTTTTGAGGACTCTCTGCTTTTCCACCCTTGAACTGACTTTGAGGGTGACCGTTTTGGTCTGGAGGGGCCCTCTATTCTTAATCCATACAACTCCTAATGGCACAGCAAGCCATCAAGCATCAGGATACCCCCCTTCGGGGGGAAGCTCCTGTGTCTGAATCCGGGGGCTTCCATGTGATTTTCAAGAATCCTTACTTGTTCGGTGTCGCGCTGGTTCGTGATAAACAAAAAAAAGTCCTCAATCCACCCCCGATGCCTATGCCTGACCACATGTGTAGTTCGCTTCCCTCGGTGGTCTACTATTCGGCTACGACCAGGGCGTTGTCTCAGGAGTACTCACGATGGAGTCCTTTGGAGCTTGGTTCCCAAGGATTTATACAGAGAGTAGTTTCAAAGGATGGTTTGTGTCGACGCTGCTGCTGGGTAGGTGAAAGGCTGAATCAGTCAATATCTTCGTTTGGCAAGCCAGGCGCCATATGGACAAAGAAGAACTAGTTATTCTAATATCCATGCATAGCTGCCTGGCTCGGTTCCTTAGTGAATGGCCCCTTTGCGGACTATTTTGGCAGGAAAATATCCATAATCGTCGCTGTTATCGTTTTCGTGGTGGGTTCCGCCGTCCAAGCTGGAGCACTCAATATGGAAATGCTCTTTATTGGTACGTACAGAGCTAAACTTTGCGGCAAATGCTTTACTGAATGCGAGTGTTTTACTGACGCTGTTTTGCTATGTTCAGGACGAGCAGTTGCTGGGTTCTCCGTTGGACAATTGACCATGGTTGTTCCACTGTATATTAGTGAGGTTTCGCTGCCGGCAATTAGGGGTGGACTTGTAGTCCTCCAGCAATGTAAGATTCTTTCCGATCAATTATCCCAACACTTTCTAACATCACTTACTATAGTGTCTATTACCGTTGGTATTCTTCTCAGCTATTGGATTGATTATGGCTCGAATTATATGGGCGGGACCCGATGCGCTCCCAACATTCCATACTCAGGAGGAACTCCTAGCTCTCCGGCTTTTGACCCATATAAAGACATACCCCAATATCCAAATCTGTGTGATGGCCAGTCTGAGGCTTCTTGGAGGGTTCCCTTTGCCCTTCAAATCATTCCGGCCATTATTCTGGGAATAGGGATGATATTTTTTCCCGACTCACCTCGATGGCTGCTCATGGAGGACCGGGACGAAGATGCGCTTGCTACGCTGTCGAAGCTTCGACGACAGCACAAGGACGACCCATCCTTGGTGGCTGAGTTTTTGGAAATCAAGGCTTCCGTGATTGTTGAGAACACATTCGCTACGGAGAACTATGCGGGTATGAGCGGGGTGAAACTGCATGCGGCGCAAGTAGGTGAACTCTGTAGACTCGGGGTGTGTTGATGCGAATAATGGAGTTAGCTAATATTCCTACAGTACTATTCCCTTGTAAGCACCTGGTCAAGATTTAAACGGCTGTCAATTGGATGCTGCGTTATGTTCTTCCAGCAGTTTATGGGTTGTAACGGTCAGTCGGAGGAAAACCCTCATTTTCTCCTTTTTAGATCAAACAACTTACCAAGGAGAACCTGACTAGCCATGATCTACTACGCCCCTACAATATTTAGCCAGCTAGGCCTTGATGGGAACACGGTAAGGAATTTAAGATACATAGAGCTACTTTGCCCATCAAACACCAATTCGGTTCTAACCGCTCTCTACGCCACATCTAGACCTCACTCCTCGCCACGGGCGTCTACGGGATCGTCAACTGTCTCAGCACCCTTCCGGCCCTCTTCTGGATTGACAAAGTTGGCCGAAGAGTTCTCCTCATGTGCGGTGCCACAGGAACATGCATTTCGCTTGTCATCGTAGGAGCCATTATCGGCAGATACGGATCGAGCCTCATTGATCATGCGGCTGCGGGCTGGGTCGGCATCGCGTTCATATATATCTACGATATCAATTTCTCCTATTCTTTCGGTACGTTATTAAACTTTCTGCCTACTTATTTGTTAACAAAGTCATGGGGAGATAGATACATGTTCGAACCAAATGTCTCGCCTGAAGAAGAAAGAGATGCTAATTCGTCAACAAATTTCCAGCACCAATCGGTTGGGTCCTCCCCTCCGAAATCTTCAACCTCTCCATCCGTTCAAAGGCTATCTCAATAACTACCTCCACAACGTGGATGTGTAACTTGTAGGTTAAATACAAAAGAAAACCAAGGGGACGATGATATAGAGCTCCCCAGCTAACAAACCCCTTACCTCAACTTTCTAGTATAATCGGCCTTGTCACCCCTGACATGCTCGAAACCATAACTTGGGGCACATATATATTCTTTGCCGCCTTTTGCTTGCTCGCACTGGCATTCACGTTCTTCTTCATTCCTGAAACGAAAGGAAAAGTATGTTTCCTTCCGCCTTCCCTAACCCCCCTCCCACCCAATAGTGTTTCATAACTAACGAACTCCCGCCCGAAAAATAAATAGACCCTAGAAGACATGGACCTAGTTTTCGGGGACACGGAAGCGTATGAGGAGCAGCAGCGCATTGTGCAGATTGAGGCGGCACTGCGCGGGACACCTCTCCCGGGTACGGCCGCGTTGAAAGAGCGTCTGTTTAACGAGGAGGGGAGGGTGGAGAACGTATAAGTTTGAGGAAATCCTTAAAAAAAGGAGGGAATCTCAAGGTTTAATTGGTTTAATACATGCATCATTTGGTGATTGCGCGTATAAATCAAACAGAAAAATAAGTGTATGTACGTATACGCCCTGTACATGTACGGATTTTGAAATGCAGCAGAATACCCACTGTGCAAGGGTATATGATATCGATGCCAATTTACAAAAGGGCGGATGATGTTTGATGATTTCCTACTCAATTCCCTTCATAAACATCACAAAGGAAAATGACAGGGAAACAGATAAAAAAAATAAAACAAGATAAACATAAAATAAAGAAAAAGGAGGCGGAAAAAGGACTTTTGAAAATCCGCAAAAGCGATTGTTCAAAAATACCTCTTCCCTTCCACAGGCCCTTCTGTCCCAAAGCCTGCCCAATCGAAAAACTCCATCCCAGCGGGAGCAGTAGGAGGGCCACCACCTCCCCCTGCTGCGGCAGTGTTCTCTATGGATATATCATTCCCGCGGCTAGTACCACCTATCTGGTCACCAGCAGCACCATCACCAAGCAGACCAAAACTAGGGCCTGCAGCAATGCCTACTCCTCCAGGAACCACAGAGAGGTTCCCAAAATTCTGATGACTACCCGCCGCACCGGTGAAAAACGAATACGCATCGCTGAACATCATTTCTTGATTCTGCGCGCTCATCTCCTGCGAAATTATATCGGCCATATCAGTTTCCCATGCATGATCCATTCCATTATCATCATTCTCATCACGACGAACGGTAGTATTATTATTGCCTGGGCGTCCTGCTGCTGTCTTCGCAAAACTTGTGGTCGCTGGCGGCAAACCAGTAGCATTGTTGGTGTCAATATACTGATTGGAATTGTCATTGTTGGTACCCTCGAAGGTTGTCCCTGACCATGATCTGGCTGGAAGGCGTGGTGATGAAGGAGAGGGAAACGAGACCGGTCCACAAAGTTTATTTATGACTTCCAGACAGCGTGCGGCGAGGCGGTTATTTTTGCCCAGGGCGCTATGCGGGCTGAGAAGACAGCGTATAGTGTGGATATCGGAGAGCCAGGAAGGGGCGGCGGGAGATGTTGGAGTTGTTATTAGGAAGAGAACGGGGATTAAGGCGGCTTGGAAGAGGAAATATCTATGTAATGTTTAGGAATATCCAAATATGGGTAGTTGGGGGTATGTGAAAACTAGATGGTTAGTACTTACAGCATATACCATCCAGCTATTCTCGTATATGGATTCAACACCATAAAGCATGCTATCGACTCGATCGTTGCCCGTGCAGCCTGTAGGCAACGCATCCTGCACTCCTCTTCTGCCGCTTGTGCTTGGTTGGAGTCAGGGGAAGGCGAGAATTGTGACTGGCGCATTTGCTTCCACCTCTGCGTGGCCCACCTAAGCAGAATAGGGCGATATAAGATTATCTGGAAGTTCCAGCGGCGCCAGGAGAGGCGCTTTTTGGCAAATATGAACCAACAAGGGAGCTGTAAATTTGAGTTTTCATTGGAGCTGCTGCAATCGTCAGTGTGGCTCTCGTCAGGTTCGAAGTATGGTGGTAAGGAGCAGAGAAACTCGTCAATGGGGATCTGTAGTTTCAAGGTCTCTTCTGCTGAGAGGTTGTGGTTGGATAGGAGGCAATGGTAGAGTTCGTTTGTTGTTAGATGGAATTTTGCCTGCGCGATTAGGCTTGAGTAGATAGTCGGCTGGTCGCATTCCACTGGCACTGAGGTAGTTGTTGCGGTCAAGGCCTGGGAGATACGTCAATTATATAACTTCTTCAAAAAGAGGTTGGCAAAGATATCAGAGCTTACCGTTTCAGGAATATTCTGCACCTGCTTCGCATCCATGATGCTCGCATCAGGTAGGAGAATCGGCCGTCCAAAGGTGATGGATGCACCACTATCAAAAATAAAAGTACCCCACCAGACCCTTCGCCTCATTTCCCGCTGCAGCAAGCTAATATTCCACTCTGGGAATTCCTTATGGAGGCCTAAACTCAGCGCCATCCGTATTGCCAGCCCTAGGTAGTTCCAGCCGGTATTGGGTTTGTTGCGCTTTTGCGTATAATTGCTAAGGAGCAGGAAAGCCTGCACGCATGCTAAATTCCCCACCTCAAAGACCGAAACATCTTGCAAATATCGGTTGGCTTCGTTGTAGAAGGTTTCGTGTATATCTACGTTATCATCTCCAATGGTCCAGGCGCCAAGAGCAAGAACGGTGTTAAGAAGGATCGGCCATGCATGGCCCCGCGGCCTAGGGATTTGTTCGTTGAACTGAGCTCGGAATGTTTCCTCGTGGAGGAATGGGTAGCTCGTGTGGTAGTGGGTAAAATATGCGTCCATAAATGTCTGAGCGACGACTTGTGAAGGCGCCATTCTCGGGTACGTCGACTGCCACGTCATGGACTGAGACTCAAGCGCAGCCTTACTAGATGCTGATGATTGTGTCTGGGAATTCACATCCCAGCCACCCATAAAGAGTGCTCGAAGCGGCGCAACGCTTGAAGGGCCGCCTACAACATAGGATTAGTTTTTAAAGACCCATAGATGGCACAAGAGTGTTGTATGGGCTGTAACGTACCTAGATATCCCGCGCCTTCAGGCTGGATTGAAAGAGCTGCCATGCCATCAGATAGCTCGCTAAGAGTAAGTTCTTTTTCAGCCCAGTCAAACCCATCTGCAAGCTGGGGGAGTGCTTCTGACGCAGCTTCCGGGGCTGCTGCAGCATCTTTCGGGGCAACCACAGACACAGGTTTTTTGAAGGGTTCAGGTTCTAGTGGGGGTTGACCATCAGTTGGCTGAGGAGAAGAGTACTCCAGTAACGCTTCGATGTCTGCATTGGGTAACAATGTTGAGATTACTGCCTCTAGCTTTCGTATGCGGTCCTCAGCATTTGTAAGGTTCCTTGAAGTTGTGTTTGTTATTAGACTCAGGCCATAAACTTCTAATGGTGACACAAAGAACTTACTGTCGCGTCAAAGGTGTTCGAACCACCTTGGGGCTATACACACACTCTTTCTTCAACTGCTTACACAACGAGCATGTTGGCCGTTCTTTCGAGCACTATCCAGAAATCGCAAGACGAGAATTCATCCATTAGCTTGTCCATTATAACATGGTCTCGGAGAACAGACTGCCCCGTTCCCAGGACATGTAATGCAACACGGAATGCACGGTGTGCATGTACAGGTACATGTACATACCTTCGATTTCCGAAGCCTACACTCATCGCACTATTTCCCCAACGAGCAAAGAAGCGCACCAATCAGTATAGAGCTTTATCAATGCAATGCAACAGAAAAAGAAAAAAGCAAAAAAACTCCGCCTGTGCCGAGGGAATGCACAGATGCCTAGAACATCCCGACATTGTGCCCAAGTATCTGTACAGCATGAGGTGCCACCTCCACACATGCATAAACTGTGCTTTCTTCTTCAAGTACCCGTACGGGCATCAAATGGACGATTGTACAGGCCTCCTTATCGGAGGGGGTCGGAAGGTGGGTACAGAACTTGACCTGAGCTGATTGATGGGAATAGAGAATAAAGAATAGAACCAACATACCGCAATGCTCTGCAAGCCTTGACCTGAACCCGAGCTTTGGTTCTGCGTCTGGCTCTGTTCGTCCGTCTGCCCCTCGGTACTCGTTGTTGACAATCCTTCATCCATCTGCAAAGGACACAGAAGAGAAAATTAGAAGAAAAGTTAGACGTCCATCACTCCATTATTCAGCGTTTTTTCTTTGATCATCACTGCTGCAGTAGAATTTGCCCATAACAGTAGAAAACAATGTAAAAAAAGAAAGACAGAGTCCAGGTGCATCCACAATCCAACAACCTCCCTTCATCTCACGACACATACCCCTTGCTCATTGTTCCCTTTTTTTGTCGCCCTCTCACTGACCCGATGTCCCCGAAGCAGTTGGCGGAAAACTCGTGCCATGAAGCACGTAGCACAGAGGACATACATTCCAGTCTTATACATCTTTGTTTCCGCAAACTCCGGATTTCCTACCCCACGCCCACCCCAGGCGCCGGCCATTGACTTACCCGCCGATCAGATGGGTACACCCGATCTATAGCGGAAGCCGTTATGGCATACACACGCCTGCATCTGTGTACTGCAGGGGCATAAAGGCATATGTATGGACGTGCATCCGTGTATGGAAGATCTCTCCACTTCTCTGCACAAGCGCATGCACATACATGTATTGTGCAACTCTAACCCATAGAAAGGCAAGCGCTGCAACGGAAGAAAGTTGCAGGGCCGTAACAAGTACAAAACAAACAGCATAGATGCAATGATATCAAGAAGGATATAAAGAGTCAACAAAAAAAGGGGGGTGGGGTGGGGTGGGGGCTCTTCACAGAAGCAAAAGCAGACCAGATATAGCAGCACTAAATGACAAGGATGAAAAGGAAGAGTATTAAAATCAATCAAAAGTAAATAAAAATAAAAAAATCAACATACCTCATAAAATATAAAAAGATATTATATCAAAACCAATAAATTCTCAAATATTCGATCAAAAATAATAATAAAAAATTAAAAGATCCCCCAACCAGCCCAATAACACCATACAAGATCACACGCCGCTGTACCCCCTAGCATAATTCTCTGAGGTTGGGTTACCTAAGGTAGTTCAGCTACTCAGGAAAAACAACGACAATGACGCGATGATCCCTCTTATGATGGAGGAGTTGGTGCGTGAGATCGATGGAAGAGGGGTAGCCACTAGTGACCGTGCGGATCTAGCATTGAAGGGCAGCAAGCAATATAGAGCGACACCTCGGTGGACGGTTGGTTTTCGCGCGACGGGTGAGTAAATGATATGTTATGGAATGAACAGCTTTTTATCACCTCAATGCATAGATAGGAGATATTGATAACTTCAGGTAGCACAGCACAGCACAGCAGAGATACCGCATGAACGCTATACAGTGGCTCGGCGGGTGTTGTTGGTGGTTGTCGTCTCCCGTCCCCAACGCGCGCCTAAATGGCGAAAAAGGAAATTGGAAACCCGACCTCGGGAAAGCGTTTGGCGGGGTTTGGGTTGGGCCAATCATTGGCGTTCCCGGCGCCACCGTCACGTGGACTGAGAGGGGGTTCAATGTCTGCAATCTACGGATATTATTTTCTTGTATTGTATTTTTATTTGATTTTCTATGCACACGTACACTCCGCACGTATATACAAAAACCCGCCTTCTTCTATTCCTTCTATTTACAACAGCGGAAGCAAAAGAAGCGATGCAGTTTCTAAACACTCATATATACATCGATACCTGCCTACCTCCCCAGGGTACCTAGGTAGGTACGCTAGGTACAGTTCGTCAGGCAGTTAAACCTGGGGGAAGTACTGTACATGCACATCCACCGCATCATCTATTTCTTTTCTATGTCTTTCTTCTACCCTTCGCAAAGAAAGAGCGAGAAACGAAACAAAGAAAAAAAGAAATAAAAAGATAGACATAGCCAAACACCCCATATCCATGCCAGGGACAGGATTATTAAATCGGTATTATTAAAGGTTGTTTCTCTCTCCCGTTTCCTGCAAGGGAGTGTCATGTAATCGAGCAAGGAAAGGGGTCGACAAGTCATCTGGTTTGAACGGAGTGCTTGTTGTCTAATTTCCCTTTGTTTCCCATATTGTTTATTTCCCACTGGCGCCAGCGCGTGTAGAAGGAAGTAAACGGTAGAGAATGAAAAGGCAGAAAGTTAATTGGGGGCATTCGGTTGGTGTTGCGTTGTGGAATTTTTTGAGCAACCCACCGCGGTTGATGGGCGCCCAGTATCTTCCACTCGGTTAGCTTGGAAGGATACTTCGGAGCCTGGTTCCTGAAGGATACACCTGTGTATCGTCCGAATGTAGGTGTCTCCCACGGAGAGGTGGGGCCATTTGGGATGTCAACTGGGCTCCCGTTGCCAGGTCTCCCAAGTGCCTCAAGGCATTTCCGAGCATACGAAGAAGGGTAGACAAGCAGCCTAGATAGAGCAGGCACGAGGAGCCAAGCAAAATCTAACTCTCTCTCTACATCGTTAGGGAAGGACATTCACCCTCCGCGCGGATGAAAGCGCCCGTGAAAAGATCCTGCATGGCGGTATAGTGGAACAGGATTCCTCCAAGCACAGCGACGTGCCAGATATTATGGCTGCCGCCGATATAGTCGAAGAAGCCAGGGAGCCAGCGCTCGGGGATCTGTGACGCATATACCATCGCTCCCAGCAGGTAGACGGCAAGGCTTTTCAGTAGAGGTGCGTAGAAGTATAGACACCAGCCCGGGCTCCTTGTTAGGCTTAGTTGAGCGATGGGTGCGAAGCCTGTAGCTGCCAGGGTTACGTAGAAGGCAACGCGCGCCCATGCCATGTCCGCGCGGTTGAAGGTAGGGTGCCAGGGGAGAATGACGCCGGCGATGCCTAGGGTAGACGTCGTGATGATGTAGATCCATCGGGAGACTGGTTCACAGTAGAAGGCAGTGTATTCTGTCGTGACGATAGAGGCGGCGACGAGCAGGGATATCCCTGTATAATCGACGCAGGCGAAGCGTTCCATGAGCGGTTGTGATGCGATGCTGTTCATTGTGTGCCATAGCGTACTGCAGACGAGGCACTTGCAGGCGGCAATGAAGAAGATGGCCGCGACTGTGATGTCGGTTTTGGTGCTTAGTGAGAAGTTCGGGTTTGCGGGGTAGAAGTAGAATGCCACGGCCAGGACAACGAGTAGGCCAATGAAGTGCGACCAGATGTTGAAGAGTTCGTTGGAGAATGTAAAGACGGACGTTACACATTCGATCTTGGATGTTGTGAAACGGTAACCCTGCAGAATGTGCGGGTTGACCCTCCAAGGGTGCGGCAGGTCGGAGTACTGGATCAGCCGCTTTTCATTGGCTAGCTGGATCGCACGTTCGATGTTCTTTTGTAGGGCTTCTCGTGCACGCTCGACACTCTCATCCATAACTTCGCGGGCATGCGTTAGGCCCGGTTCCACCGCTCGCCATCCATCGTCCAACGTTCCATATAGACCCCGATCACGCACAGCCTGCGCACTAGCTTCAAGCTCGCCCAGGAAATTCTCCATCAAACGCATGCTGGCCTGGGCTTTTTGTTCGAGAGTTTCCTTTGTTGCCAGAACCTCTTTATAACGATCCTCCAGCGTCTCCACCACGATTTTGGCTCGTCGTTTGCCACCTCCCATCAGCTCCCCGGAGGCATGGGAGCAAGAATCCCGCACGGAAACCAGGGCGGCATATCCTCGTTTTAGTCTGGCGTCGATATGTGTCATGTGGGATTGCCGATATTCCTCCAGCCATTGTAACCGTCGCTCCATTTCTGTGAGGAATAATTCGACCTGGCAAATAAATTATACAACGTTAATTTTGGATTCATTTCATTGAATTTTCCACTATCTGCAGGTAATCTGCAGGTAAGGGTGCAACTCACTCGCAAAAATATAGCATCGGCATCATTGTCGCAAGATAGTCGTCTATTGGTATGAAAGGAGTGCCTTCGCCGTCTGTTACGCAGTAAACTGGCACGTTCGTCCGGGGTAGCAAAACCGGAGGCATTGGGGACTGGGTCAGGGTCTGCATAAGACTCCACAGTCACGGAAGGGGCAGTACAAGCCATGGTTGCCCGTTATTGACGAGGATGAAGCCGAGGAGGCGGACAGGATGGCGAAAACTTGAGGGGTATTGCGTTGAGAACTCTAGATAGGTAGCGGGTTTTCTGGCGAATCGAGGTTAACCTCTGGAAGTAAAAAGAAGGCGAGGGCCAGACGAGTGGGAATTATAGTCTTATATTAAGTAAGGGTAAAAAATAAAAGCTTTCTAATGAAGGATAGACCTGTAGGAGGAATTAATAGAGGGAGAGTGTGTGCTTAGGATGCTGAGAGAAAGGAAGCGGGAATAACAAAAATGGGGCATTTAAAGGAGCGGAGAGGGGTTAATATAGGGGGAGAAGAGAGAAAGAGAATGAAGCAAAAGAGGAGATAAGGTGGGGAATTAGGTGACCAAAAGAAACGAGGAGTAATAATAGGGCGTGTGAAGAGTGTGCAGCATTATTAGGAAAATTACGACCTGTGAGGGATGAGGATGGCGGAGGGAGGGAGAGTGGAGCGCCAAGACAGCCGCTGCGGCGCTAATCGCGCCGGCAAAGCAACTAGCGCCGTGTGCCAGCGCCGAGCACGGGCAGAGTTCTGCATCCCAGAATAATATTAAAGTTAGTCTTTCATTATCTTTGTCTGCAATTCTTGACGACCGAATACTTATTTTATTTTTAGCTCTGTACTCTACCCGATTGCAGGAGCAAAGTTAAGGAAAAGAAAGCTCTCGCAAAAGCGTCATTATTCTGTCGGTTTAAGGTGTGGCTACCAATACTGCAGGTATTTCGACGGTCTTCAGCCACGGGCGTCATCCAACCCGCTTTTTCCTTACTGCGTACAATTTCCAAATACTCTCACATGTTGACAGTTGTCGGGGTTGTTCTGGACCATACGCTGCGTACATCAAAAGAAGGCCAAGCGTTGTGTAACATGGTCAGCGCGCCGTCGAGGCAGGGATGATGCCGGGGAGTGACATCATGCTGGGTGGTAGTGCAAGATCTCTCTATCAGAAATAATGTATGTACAGGGTATGGAGTATCCAATGTCATTGTTGAGCTGGTGGTTGCTAGCGGAAATATGAGCACTTCACTAACTCATAGATGTAGACCTACTCAATCGCTAGAATAATACCTGCCCAACTCTCAAAACAGGTTTTTCATAAAGAGATTTTTGTTCCTCTGTTAATCAACCTCGAATTGAGGTAACCTGGTTCTGCGCAAGAAAGAAATAACCTTGCATGATTTGTTAGCCGGGCATGCATTGAAGAACTTCACGGAACAGAGCCAGCACCTCCTCTCGATGCCCCAGCTGCTCGGAAAGAAGATACTAATTGGTTCATGAAAGGGAACAGGGTGTGCATCACACCCATGAATATCTTTGACCTGATCCTAACCTCTCACTGCAGATGAAGCTTACATTGCAAGCAAAATTTTCTAATACACTTTGCTTGATTGTAGTATCCATATGATGATCTCTTCTTCCTTCTCGCGCTAGATATTCATTTCCAGGAACCCTCCCTCTACCCTCCGCGCGACGGAGCCAACATGGCTAAACGCATAAAAGAGTAGGACGAGCCATCCCGCATGATTTGCAGGTAGGTCACGGTACATTGACGGTTAAAATAAAATGTTTGTCATTTATCTACCCCGTAGATCAAAAAGTAACCGCGAAATGCCGCATCTTTCTCAAAAGATTATCCCCTTCGGCTGGATTTCGGATCCACTTGACCTCGCTGTTTTATTAATTGGAGTGTGTTATTAGCCAAATTTCTCCCCGTCATGCAGTGGTAGTAACTTGTATTAGCAGTGTGCTTTGTTATTTCTATCCATAACATTAACATGACATACAATGTCCCATCTTCCGCTGCTCGAACGTGATGAACTTCGTACTCGACCGTCCCAAGGTCTGGAACTTGGAGCATGTCCTTCTCAATATCCAGGACAATATGAAATGATCTCTAATTCAGCTCTAGCGGCTAGAAAGGTTCGATATGTGAACGGTGGATTTTTTTTGCCTAAGTTCGTCAGCAGGGCGTCCTGAGGATTCCAGGTATGCGATGATGGCAGTGTGAACATCTTTTATGCCTACAGAGAACTATTACAAGCAATGCTCTGGGGCCATTTAGCCGCCCCAACCAGGCACCTGTTGCCCGGCAAGCGCATATCTCAGAGATCTCCCGACTTCAAGGCCTGGCCTTTTCCTGGGTTTGTCAGCCATTGTGCATCGATTAGGGCTGGTGACTCCAAGGGTTTGCCCGGCATGAGAGGGCCAACTGAACATGACATCTGGAAGTAAATACTGCAAATAATGCTGTAGATATGTAAGTCATTTTACAAGGCTTGAAAGCTTTCTCCGATACAGATTAGTCCAATTGCCCAGCCAAGCAATGGGTGGTCCCTGAGACGACAGGGTTATTACCCCTCTCTTCCATATCCTTGCCTCTTCTCAATTTTCCTGATAATCTATATACATACTACTCCACATTCCAAACCAACATTCAGCAAAAATGCGACGTTTGTCAACATCTTGGTAGTGGAGGTCTGAACACATGCCAAAAGCCCTTGCCACTTGACCATTCGGGAGACTCACTGCAAGCAAAAAGTTATCATCGGGTGGGTTTTCTTGGCTTGCCTCGTAACTGCCACTCCGTCTCCAACACATACAGCGCACATCGCAGCTCTTTGTGGTACAGAGTACAGCGCCTAACTCCATGACGTTGCATTGCCTGAGGGGCTGGGGAGGGGCTGGAGGGGTTGGCGACGGGGATGGGCATGCCGTGCCTAAAATGATAGTAATTTAAACTAAAACATGGCCCATGCCCAAGCTAGTTTTGCGTAGGGCTGGGTTCATTGCGCCAGGGACCAGTAGTAGTATGCCATGAATCAATGTGAGCTGGCTAGCATTGAAGAGAGGAGGCGAAGGATTATAACTCTGATATTCATCATTGAGCTGCTGCTGAATTATGATGAAGATAGGATTGATGAGCTTCGTACACCCTTGTCCATGGAATGCACACGCCAAGCTCTCTCCTCCCCTTGGCGGAGGAAACTGGTGGAACAAGTATCGCAATCCCGGCAGCTAGGCTGTGTTGAGTAACAAAATGCCGGTACACCTTTCGATTGAAGATTGAAACTAGGAGAATAAAAGAAGAAGAGTAATAAAGAAGAGAATGCTGTATCAAAATGCAAAAAAATCTAACTTCAAAGCTTGAATGTAACCATGGTCAATAACAAAATTGGGTTTGTGCTCTCTGCTTACAACCCACGCAGAGGAGACAGATTCTGTGAGCAAGGAGACAAAGAGGGTAGCTAGATCTTTGTCGTGGGTATATAGACCTCCTATAATATGAGTGTGGGAGTCAAACTAGCTGTCACAGTGTTATGCAATAAGAATGAAGTCGATACTGTTGTGAACAAGCTGCAGTCTTACCTTACTGGTAAACAAGTTGTGTATGTATGTATATGTACTAGCGACATCAAAAAACCCGTGGCATATTTTCATTGTTTCTTTGGAAGCTTCACTCGTCGCGAATGACGATCCGATCATGATTGTGGGCAGCATATACTGGACTATAGCTTCTTCATCACGGAGCCTGGGCCTCATGGTGTCAACCTCCGCTGTCTTTTTGAAGCTGTCTGGGGCTGCTGCTACCGTTACCTCTCCCGGAGATGGTCATGACGCCAATGGCAAGCTCAGTCTGGAGCTTCACCAGACAGATCCTCTTGAACTTTTGTTTGACAAATGATGCCTAGTTTACATTGTCGAGAGGGCATGCTTCTTCATTTTCTGAAGAACAGAACATTTCTCCATGTGCCTAGAACAGATGAAATGGATCTTCCCATTTTGATATGGAGATGTCGGAGTGCGTTTGAAAAGTCCCTTCTGGCTTAACAGCTGCTGGTCTCACCAGCTCAATGAGGCGCTCGACGATCTAACGCAAGAAATATAAAACTCTGACATCATTGTTAGCATCGCCTAAGATAAAAGTAGGGAATAAAAGGATATTTTGAACGAGAGGAACTTATAGCGCCTTTATCATCTCCAAATGCTCTAGGAAAGATCGGCACATGGTAGAGAAGCGGTGGTTATTGCCACAAAGTTAAAAGAGCCATGCGCTGGACGCTGGGGTTGTAGCATCTTGACATCCCATTAATTGCTCAAGGGTGGGCAGAGAGATAAAAAGTGCAATTGAGACCTTCGCTTTGCTCAGAGTCCAACAAGACTTGATCACAGTTCTTAAGAGAAATAGGAGTCTCCAAGTTTGCCATCCCCTGAAGCGCAGGGATCAGCACGTCCGGAGCAGGTGATATTCCCAGGCATGTTTGCTAGATTTTCACATCTGACATAAATAACCGAAGTACGTACTGTCTGGTAATTCCTGTGTGTACAGTTGTGGATGTATCTGCATGGGGAGAACTGGCAAAGAGTATGGATTGAATTGAAGTATATCCAAACCGGACAAAAGAGTCGGACGTAGAGGGAAACAGTGCCAAGAAATCCGCCTTCGCCTGGATCAAGCTTCAACATCCACCACCGGAAACGACATACATCTGCGATTCCACGTATGCACCACCACTGAAAACAACTAGATTCCCAGATATCAATCCGATTACCCTTCACAATGACGGTCGACGATCTCGTCACTGACCCTTCGCTTTTGCCCGTCCTCCAGACCAGTGCGGAAACTCTCTCACAATGCCAAACCCTACTATCCATGCTGGACCCTTCGACACTCCCCTCCCCTCCGTCACAAGACTTCATATTATCAGTATCGAAACAACAAAAGCTGGTATTTTCACTCCTAGCACAGCTTCGAGGGTTGAATCGCGATGCCATTCTGAGCGTTAGAGCCACGAAACAAGCCACCGCTGAGGCGCGGCAGGAGATTGATAGGTTGCACCTCCACCTACAGAATCTATACTATGAGCAGAGGCATCTAAATGGAGAGATTGCGGCATGTGAATCTTATGAGTATGTGCTTTCCCCTGTACATGGGTTTTATCCTTCTTGTTTGGTCGCACATAACTCTATGTTTCTTTCGCTTCGCAAACGTTTTGATGACGGTTCCCTCGTTCTAACAAAATTTCGATATACAGCCACAAATACCTCTCACTTCCCTTAATACCAGTCGAGGAATTCCTTGCTATCCATCCCGAGCTGGCAGAAGCCGATCCGAACCAACTCATGGTTGCGCGCATAAGCCACGAGCATGCCGAGCGTGAGAAATTAGAACAGGCCAGGCAGGAGCTTCTGAAGCGCAAGCAAGCCTTGATTGCAGAAAACAAGAAGCGGAAGGATGATTTGGCCAATTTGGATCAAGATCTTGAGAGATTTATTGACGTGAGTTATTTCATTCTCCAATATCTTCTCGGATATAAAAATGTCCTATTGTCAACGTGCATGTCTATCACGAGATTAAGCTAATCATTTCTTCCATTGACAGGCTGCCAAACCGATTCAGAAAATTTTCGAAAAAGAATACTGAGCCTTTCGCTTACCTTTATTTCGTCATATACATGTAGCATTTTCGGCGTAGTTGGTTTGATCGGTCATAGTGCGGTGCTCTTCCTGACACGGGGTTACAGGCGTTGTTGGCATTCACAAAATGATATGATACCCGTCTCTATGACTAGAAATCTACTAGTGCAAATCTGATTTAGCTATGGTAAACCGTTTATTCGCGCAGCTTTGATGTATTGTGGCCATTCGAAGATGGAGTCTGGATATTCTTCCACCTACTCCGTACACTCAAAACGGAAGTGTTTCGCGCAGTCCGTTTCCATATTGGTTCCCATAGACTCACGGGCACGAAGATTATAATATCCTATTTACCATACTTATTGTCGTGACCATTGAGAGTCATATGTAGTTCATATCTTTTCTTGTGTCTTGTAGCAAGCATGTCCACCTGTTTCAATCCACCTGCGCCCACCCAATCACAGAGGTCCAAGCTTCAAGCCACCACTTCTCCTCCGCAACTCCGCAACTTCAACTTGTTCAACCCGCCAAATTTCTCGACCGCCAGCTTCCCGCTGTATTCAAGCGGACCATGAGCTGACAATGCGGAATAAGAATGGAGGCAAGATGGGAGCCTCCTCTGCTGCCCCACAACCAAGCACTACACAGATCGCGGACAAACCAGCCATGGTGACCAGCGCGAAACGTAGTCTCCCGCCAGAGAAGCCAGAGGCTATTCGGACCAGAACACTTGTGATAGCCGCGTTTTGGGCTGTTATAATATTTTTGGGCCTTCCGATGTGGTGGAAGACAACGTCCATTTACAGAGCGAGACTCCCGTTGAATGAGATGAAGGATTGGGCAGATGGCAAGGTATGCTTCAAAGACATACGTCTCCTCAATCACGGGCATATGAGCCGGATATTTCAAAACACGAATCTAATATTTCCTACGTAATAGGCATGTCGACCAGTCTTTCCCTTACAGATTCTCGTCCATGCTCCGTCAATGAATGCGCCTGATGCTGAACACCTTATTCGCACCACCCAACATGCCCTCGACGATTTGAACGATTTCTCTGCACACCACCTCAGGCTTCGGCTAGTAGAAACATCTAAGAGCCCAGGAGAACAACCGGAGGCTATACAAATAACAGAGCCAGACGTTGAGGAGAAAGAGAATGCAGCCCTGAGTATCAGGTTGCTTCCGCGGGAGGATGTGTCCACACTGAGTTCGGAACTACATGCATATTCTGAAAGACTGGACATATTTTATCCAGCTAACCAAGCACCGCTCACTTCGACGCTGAACTCACTCCTCGCTACATTTATCGCGGCAGAAGTGCAGAAACTGTTCAATGAGGAGAAAGCAACAATTGCATATATCCTGTCAAAAAGCAATACACTTAGTCCGTCGCCTCAACCTTCAACTCCAGGAGGTCACGCCCCTTCTGTCAATAACAGAGAGCAAGGCGTGGCGGCTATGAAAGCGGTAGCCCCCCAATTGGCAGAGTCAATTGTTCGTCGCACCACCCGTTCTTTTAAATATGCCGAAACCTATCATTTAAGCTTCTCGCTGTTCACACCTGGGCCGCTGCCATCTTCTTGGGACATCGAACCAGCGCTACAAGATTACCTATTACCGCTTCTAAGGACATATTCGCCCATAAGCAACTTCTCTATCGACACACAGGTGCAGGTATACGCAAACTTTGCTCCTAGTGCAACACAGCCAGAATTCGACGAATCGCTGGACGCCTGGACGCTTAAAAAGGAGGAGCTGGGTTCATTCATCAACGCTGCGGAATGGCCTTTAAGCCCTAGCATTGGCAAAAGCCCTACGATAAATTTCATTCTCTACGTCCCTTCACCAAACCAATCTCCCCTCGTCATTAAAGAAAATCGCGCTACCAGCTGGCTCATCCCTCAGTGGGGTGGAGTCGCCATCCTCAACCCACCCCTTGATCCTTCGATGATCCCTAGAGCAAACCCGCCCCATCTCCCCAAAGACTCACTCCAAAGTCCCCTATCCACCTTCTCCCATCAACTGCTCACACTCCTTGGTAGCCCTTCCTCCCCCGCATCTCTACCCCTCCGCCTCCAATCCCTAGTACGCATCCATACAGCCTCCCTCCTCCTCTCCGCATCTTCAACCATGGGCTCGCTCGCCCGCCTCACACACTCTCTCGCTTCAATCCCCATCCCACTCAGCGTAGCCAACTCCGTCTCGACCACTCTTTCGCATCTCTCGGCCACATGCGAACTTTTGCGTGAGGGCCGTTTCAAACAGGCGTTGGCGAGCGCACGCGTTGCAGAGCATGAGGCCGAGCGCAGCTTTTTTGAAAAGAGTATGGTTGGGCAAGCGTATTTCCCGGATGAACATAAGGTCGCGGTATACCTGCCACTGCTGGGGCCGATTGGTGTACCCCTCGTCTTGGGTCTGATAAAAGAAGGGAGAAGAGTAATTCTGGCAATGAGGGAGCGGCGGATTAGATAGATCTCTTTGCTCTTTTTTCTTTTTCCTTGTCTCCTTTTCTGTCTGCTTTCCATGTGTATTCTATTCATTTACTATTTTTGATGTTTTACATCAGCGTCGCCACCCGTCCCTGGTAGACAACCACCGCAACTGAAATACTTCCAAGATATCTACGAGGATCAAAACCGCAGGACGAGATCCGGTTTAATTCCTCTATCCTTTTCGTCCCTTTTCAATATTGCGCAAACAAAAATCCAAAAAATAGAATTTCCTTTCATCGCCCGTCACTCCCCCCTCCCACCAACCAACCAACCAACCAGCCAGCCACAAGCAACCAACCCAACATGCCACCACACCAACGCCCATTCTCAAACCTAACACCTCATATCCCTATTCATTTCAGACCAGAGCTCCATCACGATAGTAGCAACTAAGCCTCGGCTATCCAATCTTTCCCGCCACCTTTCATACATGATAACATCCCCGAATCGCGGTAAGGGTCACCACAACATCCAGTCCCACGTCTCAAATCAATAAGCCATTGACTACGTTGGTAACTACTCAACATTCCTATTCTCTCTTGTCCGCGCACATTCTCTCAGCCAGGTAACACCCCTCCCCCTCCGGAAAACTCCAGCGAGCTACGGTAACGATTTATGTGGTGTTGGCTTGCTATAGTTCATGTAGCGGGGGGGATGGGTTACCACCGTGGGCCGAAATCGGAGTGAACTTGACGATTCTTTCTGTAATGAGCTTGCTTGACTGGGGCGTTTTCTAACTCCTTTAAAGGATAAATTGGGTGTTTTTACAAGATATCAGGTAGTCTCTGGTCACGCTCAGATCCCTTCCGGTCGTGGAGGGTGAGATCGAGATCAGCGTGGTAATAGATAGAAGTGACCATTGATTCACAAGGGATATTTTATTCATTCGGAACAAGAGGCATCTAATCTATCTTGAGACCGGTCCTGGAAAAGTGACTCTGTCCGGCAGTGGAGAGCTGCTTCAAATTTCGGGTGTGGACTGAGTTCCGGACCACAGTCAAACATTTCTGAACAAAGCCACCGAATGTAAATTTGAGTCTTTTTGCATTTTCCGGTTCCTTGGTGGGCTTATTCTAATATTTGAAGGTGTTAGGGAACTAGATGTCTTATCTTGCAACGTAACTACACATGGTGCTCGGTGTGGAAGAGATTTTGTAAGATATGACGCCTATCTCGAACAAAGCGAGATAAGCCGTATGAGCTTCATACTAAACTTGAGGGGAAGCCATCCATGTTCCGTATGGTTCATGCCCCGTAGCAGCAAATTCCAAGGAACGCAGAGTCAAAGCTCCCCGTTACCAGCCTATAGAGCAGCAACATGTAGATCATTTTCGCATGGCAGTTGCACATACATGCATATGTAGCACGGTTTCCCCAGCTCAAGTCAACACCCAAACAGCCCTTATAACCCCGCAACAAAAGTGTGTCTATCACATACGAACATAGGGAGTGGAAAATAGGGCTTCCCGTCCGCTCAGCCGTACTCAAGCCACTCGCCGGCCTGTTAGTAGTTGGGTGGGTGACCACCAGCGAATCCGGGCTTTCGTATGTTTTTTTATCATTTTTTAGCACTTATTTTGCATATCGTACATGGCGATCTTGATGCTCGATGTCACTGTGCACGGGGCGCGCTTGGTTCCTTGGTAAACAAAGGAATGGACGACAAGGGCATCGGGTGCGGGTTGAAGATCATCAGCAGCTTGCTGCAGCCGATGGAGCAGTTCTGAATGTTGGATTGATCTAAAACATGAGCCAAGGAGAACAGAACAAAGCGAATCTTTAGTCAGAACATCTGAGCTAAGGGACTGGAAAGATATCCGTGGATGAAAATAATGTGGGGGCCAAGGTTAAGAAAACATTGAAATGATTGTGTCAAACTGGGAGAGAAATGAGGCTTGGAAGCTTCAAAGGCGGGATATAAATAGTAACTAACACTCAGATGGACACAAAGGGATTGAGCGGATATCTATGTTCATTTGCCGAGTTCCGATGTAGTGAATGAAAAGGTTATATAGAGACAGGGGGATATGATCAAAAACAACTCAAAAGCCTAATAAAGTAGGAGAAACATAAAGAATCAGAGCTAAGGGCTGTGTGATTTTGTGAAAAATAATAACAAACAACCAAACTCATGTATAGATGATAGTATGCAAACCGTTATGAAACCATGAAAAATCAAAATTAAGGGGGTTATGTTCCTCAGAAACACCTGTAGTCCTGCTCCTAAATTTACCCATTACATAGTACTTACAAACCAGAAACACCTTGATTATCTATAGTTTCCCCTTCAAATCCTGTTCTCCGAGTTCTTCTAGTTTTGCCGGTAAATCCTCCTTCAGCACACTATTATTAGCTTGTCGCAATTCCTTCTCCCTTGCTCTTTCTTCACCGTCACGCACTCTGCTCATCCTTTGTCTCGATGTCGCAACATGGTGCGGAGCGAGCGACCGCGGGATTATTCTAAATCTATATCCTACCCCGCGGCGTTTGTATTTGCGGTAGAGGCGGTGTCGTCGTAACCGAGAAATACGGACTCCCGTTCTTGCTTTGGAACCCGACGCGCTCCATCATTTCGGAAAATGTAGTTTGTGGTCTGCCGTTTCCAACGGGCTGGTACAGCTCCCCGAATGGAGGCGGGCGTAGGTGTGCAGGGCTAAAAATTTTTATACTCTCTGTGCTGGGCTCGCGTCCTCCTTCACCACCACCACCGCCGCCGCCGATACCATTCCGCCCTACATCCCGGTTGGGCATAGTAGTTGACGTTGGCATTGTCGCAATATCTTCTGCGGTAGGCCTGGGTCCAAAGAAACTCTTTACCCGTGCGCTAGTTCGGCGGAATTTCGATTTTGTACTGCGATCATCCTCTTTTACAAGACTGGCTTGGCGGCGCAAGAAATCTGTCCGGACGGAATCCTGTGCTGCGGAAGGAATGGGGTCGGAGATGGAGACTACGCCTTTATCGCAGGACTTTTCGCGGAAATGGCTGAATTTCGACATGGGTGACGGGACGAAACGATACTCTTGGCGGCGTTTATAGAAGTAGAAGACGATCAGGGCGAAGATTATGCCAGCCACAAGGCCGGGAATGAGGCCGACAATGATTGCAATGGGAGGGAATTTGGATTCTCTGGGTGGCGGGTCAGTGTGGTTAATATTGTGGGTGGCTGTGGAGGTTGTGGTAGGTTGTTGACCGTACGTTGGAAAGTCTGAAATTGGGATTATATCCGGGGCTTGTCTGCCCGTGGCTGTAGGTGGAGAGGTAGGGTCTGTCTCGGTCTGGACGCTAGTTTGCGAGGGCAATAGTGACGTTGGAGCCTGGAGTGTAGAGGAACTGCGGCCTTGGGAATCTGGAAATCGCGGAAAAGCTGCTTCCGGAAACGAAATTTGACAATATGCAGTACCATCATGGGCATCCTTACAGCTAGTGCCAGGAGGACAACACTTTCCTCCACATTTCTGCAGCGCTAGGTCCGGTCTCTTTGATTTATATCTGGAGTGAGGCTTGAGGTCGGGGTCGTACTCCTTCGGATCGCATGGACCTGGTGACCATTTTAAACAGTTCTGGCCAGCCGGGCAACAAAGCATGGAGTCACCGTAGTTCAAAGTAATGCATGCTGACCCTAGAGGGCAGCAGAAATTAGGCGGAGCTTTAGGACTTTCGCAAGTTGTGAAGTTTTCCAGGGGGCATGAACCGCTGCCTCGTGGTACAAGCTCCAATGAGCCTGGAGGTGCGAATGGTATCGCAAGTGCCAGCGCTAACAAATATAAAGAAGTTGAGACCAAGATAACTCTGTGCTGTGGAAGCGACATCCTGAGATAACGGAACTGGGTTGTCCTGTCAAAGGAGCATCAGTGTCTTCGCCAGCCGTTCGGCGAAGAGATCGACGTTGAAGACTCAGTGAACAATCGAGAATGTGCGGAGGAAGTAGGATGAGGAGAGAAAGTGACTGCCAGGAGATCTTGGATTTCAAAAGCCCAGCTACAGTCTAAACTTCGATCGAAACATCACAACGTCTTGTCTATAAAAAGGAAACGATTAAGAACAAAAAAAGTATATCGCAAGAAAGAGAAAATATGGAGCAAAAAAAAGAGAGAGAGACATAAGGCATAGAAGTTTATGAAACAAAGAAACGCCGGGCTATATGACAGACAGAGTCATATGGACCCCACGACGCGGTGGTCTGAAGAAAATGAGAATTTGCTGATACGCGACGCCCAAGGACCCCTCGATACAAAGCTGCCGGCGAACAGGGCCAACATCGGGCATTTCGACCAGGGGGGGAGGTTAGCCAGCTAACCCGAGACACGGTACCCAACAGAACGAAACAACACTGAACCACCCAACCGCCAACCTAAGCTGAAGATTGAAACCATTTGAGACCCGACCAGGCCCCTCCAGGGCACAGGAACACCTTTTCTGCAGCCCGGTACTGGTTTTGCAGCTGCAGAAATGTCGGGTGTGAAACCAACCCTGGAGCCCTGGTTGGCTGTCGTTGGATGTGGTTGGATGTTGGAGGTTGCAGGCCGAATCGGGCAATTTTGGCGCCGTGTCAGAAGTTCGGCGGCTCTGGGCAGTTGTCGACTGTGATTGGCTGATGTACTTAGAGTGCCGCTAGTCCCAAATCACGCTAGTCGATCTTGGCATCGAAGAAATTCTTTGGCCAAATTCGAGAATCCCGTGACTTGGAGAAAGAAGAAAGTCCGCAGGAAGCGATATCCAGACCTTGCAACCGGCGACAATTAAAGCTATCTATATTCTCCGCAGACTCTTCAGCCCCGGGCAATGGTTCGAGTCTGAGTCCACTCTCCGTTCATGATACTGCAACGTTCGCTCCGGCCGCAGTCCGGCCTGCGCGCCGTCTCTTCCTCCCTGGTATGGGGATATCCATCACTTTTGCTCAACTGCTCCCTCAACCTATTGCTGATAGTGGTATAGTCCTTCCTTCGAACAACTCCCCAGACTCGATCAACCCACTATGTTCCTCAATTAGGACACGATGCATCCTTCAAGGAACATGGGGTACCGGATCTTCTGTCTCCACAAGGATACGATCTGTCATGGGTTCAATATCAGAGCTTTCTGGTCAACAAATTGAATCTTTTAACAGCAGGTAATATTTTGGCGGCCAATGGCATGAATAAAAGGAAAAGCTTTCAATTGGGGAAGTCATTGAATCTAAGATATGTTATACCTAGGCACACCCGATGAATCTGCGACTCCCGGAACTCTTCTTGTCAGATATGCCCGCGACGCCAGCATGGCATCGGTTTTCAACTATGCCTCAATGGCACACAACAACCATTTCTTCTTCAATTGCCTTGTCAGTAGACCTCTACCTTTTTTTTAATGCTTCGCTATGCCTCCATAACCAGCAAATTCTCCATTTACTTACACATGTGTGCAGTCACCCGAGCAAGTCGAGATTCCCGAACACCTCTCCAAATCCATAGAAGACTCCTGTTCCTCCGTCGAGTCCCTGAAAGCCGAATTCCTCGCAACCGCCAACGCCATGTTCGGCCCCGGATTCGTTTGGCTCGTTAAATCAAAAGACACCGGCCAGCTCAAGATCCTCTCAACCTACATCGCCGGCTCCCCTTACCCTGCTGCCCACTTCCGCCGCCAACCAGTCGATATGGCAACACAGTCCACCGGGATTACCGGCGGCGAGAACCTAGAACAGATCAGAAAACTCACCCCGACGAACCGAGTAGGCTCCATGGGTGCGTATTCTAGCCAGAAGTTCATGGCGCCTGGCGCTATTGATATCCACCCGATCCTCTGCGTGAATACCTGGGAGCATGTGTGGCTTCCGGACTGGGGTGTTGGGGGGAAAGCTCAATTTTTGGAGGCATGGTGGGATAGGATTAACTGGGCTGAGGTGGCTCATAATGCCTCTCAAGTTGGCCCGATTTCCACGCGCCCAGGCACCGCGAGATCCCCATACAGGCTAAGCGGGAAGTTCTAGGTTGATAGTCTAATGGGGATTGGAAATTAAAGAACCTGAAGAAGCGAACGGAAAAAAATGTTTTGGGTTCTATTATGCCATGTTTCTATGTCTGTCTATTCTGTATTATACATATATATCTCTTTCTTTCTTGTTTTATCCCGTATTATACATTTCCACCACCCTGTCACCTGTGCTACTAGAAATTCGGAATCTAGACGGTTCTCCATGCCTTCTCTTTTTCCGTGCGGTGCCAAAATGCATTCCCTCGGACAAAGCATCCCTACCCAAAGCATATCTCTAACACCAGCTTAACCGTCCAATATTAAAAAAAACTCCATGCTCCATTGATAAATCCCCCCCAAACCCCCGCAAACTCAACCCCAACATCCCGGCGGCATCGCCTCACCCGATCTTCGCACTCTCCAACTCCCTTACCCTCTTCTCAAACGCCTCAATCATCATCCCGGCCACCTGATCCTCCACTGCCCCCATAACAGCCGCATGCAGTGCACTGCGAAACTGAAACCGAACCTCCAACTCAACCCTCGTCTCCCGCGCGCCCCTCCCATCCATCCCATCCACCACCGCATCCTTCCCCACCCGCAGCTTCCACAACGTATCCAAAAACTCAAACAACCCCCCATCCCCAGAGGCAGCAGTACCGCCCGCCGCCGCCCGCCGCCCACTCCTAGCCCCCACCGTCCACAGTGCCGAATCACACTCCACGCGCGACACAAACGTCTCCTTCAAAGGGCCATACCCCACCGTCAAGAACGCGCTGGTTGGGTATCCGGTCTTTGTATCGCGGGCGGTCACGGTCGACTCGGTGAGGAAGGGGAGGAACCGGGCGTACGAGTCTATGTCGGCGATTGTGCGGAAGAGGGGTTCCGGGGGGAAGGGGAGGATGCGGGTTGCTGTTAGGGTGCGTGGGGGCGGTGGGTTGGGGGAGAGGGGGTTCGTAAAGGAGGAGAGCGAGGGGAGGTGGAAGGAGCGGAGTTTTCGGGTTGGGTTTGTAGTGATATGAGGGAGGCTGTGGGGGCGGAGGAGGGGGCGGAGGAGGAGGAGGTTTGGTGGGCGCATTTTCGGTTGTTCTTTTCTTGGCTGGTTTGCTGCTTTTTGGCTGGGTGTTGGTTGTTTTTCTTGTGGTATATCGATGCGTGAAGGTAGCGACAGAGGAGATATCTGGGCGATTTGGCGCTGCGAGGCTGCTGGTTCACTTCCGGGCTATCGCATTGTCTTGTTTGGTCGGAGGTAGGTCTGACTGGGGGTGTTGAATTGGAGGGTTTCGAGCTCCGGGCGCAATGCGAATTTGTGTATTTGGTTCGCAGGATATATTGCGAAAACAGTATAGGAGGATTAGAAATTAACGCATTAATGATATAGTAGAGGTTGGGGTTTGTGGTATTTGCTACAAAGCTGGCTGGATGAGAATGAGCGTTGTTGCAGACCTCCGCTGCCAAGTCCGCAAGTTCGCCGGTTCCGATGCCAAGACGCGGAAATAAAGTATGAAAGTATGACTATAATTCTTTCCGCTCGCTAAACGGACTACATCAAATAAACAACATGACGCATTTCATTGTTCGATTTGTCTACTACATGTACTTCTTACAAATAATAGTGTATAGCATTTGTTTGTGGTTCCAAAACTAGATTTCCATAAAACTTCAACAGAGCACTGATGGAGAGGAGAGGCTGCTCCTGTGTGATGATGATCATGATGTTTGCAATTTACTTACTGGATGTTGGATATGGATATGCCCTGTCCTTCACGCTGCTATGAAACCACTGCCCCAGATGACAGGAGAGTAGGCGTGGACACAGCTGGAAATGGCGTCTGAGGAACCCGCCGTAGTTGCTCTTCCTCTTTGTGCTGGGCTAGATTGGCCGGGAAGGCTATCCACTCATGCTCTGGGTTTCAACTTGGTGTGTTCGAGATGGGAATGTTGAGCTGAACCGGGTGGTAAGGACAGTTTCGCACTTTTGGGTGCTACCGCCTTGAACTGTGTGGTCATTTTACTCAATATTGGCTCAGTTGGGAGAACATGCAGGTTGGGGTCTATAATTCGTCAAATTGGTATCCTATATCTACTCTATCTCTTGATCCATATAGTTAGCACAATGGTATAGTACATTCCATAGGAACAGACAATATTGATATAAACGACACCATTTTACATTATCAACCCCCCCTCACCCCCCATTCCCCCTGTCATTTATAGGTGATCCGGTAACATAAACACGGCCTTCACCCCAAATACTCCAACCTACGCAGTAATCTCCGCCTTCATCGCTACAGCTCCCGCGGGGCTATAAATACTCACCTTCCCTCCACGTCCCCCACCCTCCGCTTCTTCAAGCACAATCCTATATTCCTCCTCCGCATAAAGTGGGCTTGTCGCCCGGTACACAATACCCTCAGGAACCATGGGCTCACCCACGCCCCCCTGATTCCCCTGCTGCGCTCCCCGTACATCCCGCCAGAGGTCGAGAATGGAAATGAGATTAAGGGGCCCGTGGACAACTAGGCCGCGGTGTCCCTCGACATCTTGTGCCCAGGGGAGTGAGTAGTGGATTTTGTGTGCGTTGAATGTTAGGGCTGAGAAGCGGAAGAGGGTTACGGCCGATTGGCAGAGGGTGCGGGTATGGGTGACGGTGTTGCTTTCTGTCGACGTTGAGAAGGTTGGGGGTGTGGTTGGTTTGCGTGTGGTGGAGACGGCGGGAGGGGCGTTGTCGAATGACACTGGTGCTGCTCGGGTTGAGGGGTCGTGCTTGAGTGCTTCTCGGAATACCCAGTTTCTGGATTTGGTTTTTGATTATTTCTCGGTGTTAGCAAACTGTATCGGTTTTGGTATATTCATACACCAAACTAAATATCATGATACGGGGGTTAAGACGCTCGGTTTTAATAGATAAATAAACCCTCACTCACCTTCGATCCACAACCGCAACCCCATTCTCATTCTCAAACACCTTCTCCAACCCAACAACCACCATCTCCTCCCCAGTCTTCTTCACAACCTTAGCCTCCGCACTCAACATCCGCGTCGTCTCCCGCACCTCCTGCCCCACCCGTAGCAAATTCACCGTGCCATTAGGCCCGCGTGGCCACCGAACCTCCCCGCCCGCCCACATGCGCCTTGTGAACGGCGCTTCTGGGTTATATGACGCATCAGTGCCATCCGCGCCTAGCTCGCCTTCCAGAAACGCGGGTGTGAAGTATACCAGGTGGTGGCCGGGTGGTATGGGGGTGCCGGCTTCTGGGGGTCTGGCGTTGGAGAGTGCCGGGCTTCCCTGGTATAGAGAGTTGCGGTTTAGGGTGAGGGAAAGGAGCTGGAGTTGGTTCGCGTCGAGGGTCTGGGTGCGGGTTTGGGGCCCGAGGGATTGGAAGCGGGAGAGGAAGTTGGAGGCGATGGTAGAAGCGGGCGGGGCGGAGGTGGTTGAGTAGCGCGCGGCGGCGGAGGAGGAGGAGGAGCAGGAGGGAGCGGAATATTGGAAGATAGGTTGCGATACTGTCAGCGACCGCAATGGCTGGTTGTATGTGCTCCTATGACAGTGGTGGATACGGGAGAGGAGAGGTAACAGCCGCGACGACGAGGCGGAGGGGTACAATCGCGATGAAGACATGGTTTTTGAGGAGAGGGAAATGGTTGAGGTACAGTCCCGAGCACGCAACCTAGATGCGATCACTGGAGTATATTGGTACTGAGATTGAGTTGGTGTCTGTTATTTAGCATGTGTCGTTCAGTCCGCACATTAGTGCCACGGAGCTCAATGGACGGCTTCGATAAGAGAGATACAGCTCCTCAGTGATCATAGGCGCAAACGATTTGCCGAACGGAGAGCGCAGGGGTGTAAGAATCAACGCGAAGCTCATTTCGATTGTATCCTTGTTGTCACTACGGAGTACTGAGCTGGCAGACCCATATGCTGAAAATACAATGTAAAACATGGGATGTTGCCGGCCAATTGCTGGCGTCCACGGCCATCTTCCGTCAGTAGAGCAACAGCTGCGGGCGGGGGTTGGCCGGGGTTGGGAACTTGTGATATCAGATGGGCGCCGGCGAGCCGACCTCGGGACGGCCGTTTCCCGGAGTTTCGGGATTTCGGACCATCGGCCCCATGCCCCGGTCCACGGTTTGTACAGCCCGACAACCAGGAACAAGCGAGGAACTTGTGTTTACATTTCTTATCGAGGTACTTACATACTACATACAGATACGTCCTGGAATTTTATTTTCTGGCTCTGAGTCTTGCTCGGGGGCAAGCAAGCGTCGTAATACACGGCGTCATACGGATTGAAAGGACAGGTCCCGATGGCACGAGCACTGCGGATAGGACTGTGGATTTAGTTGACCAGCTATCTACTCCGTAGACATAACTACTTATTAGGATTTGGCGGTAATACACTACGGGAAGACATATTGTCTACATGTGCCTAATATCTCTGCCGCCCTGCAGAGCATAAGTTACTTTAACAGATCACCTGGAATAAATATGCATAAAATGGCGAGTTTTGTTTCATATCCCCGACAATGGGGAGATAATGGCTCGTTCTGGCGCTCTAAAGTTAGTTTAAAGCTTGAATAACGATTAAGTTAGTTGAAGTCGAAGATCTGCCGCAGCGAAGGATATGCATATCAAAGGCGTGCATTCGGAATCCAGCAATTTAATAGTCAAACCATATAATCGTCCAATTTCCCCGCGAGAGGGTTGCCATCATGATCCAGGGTCAAGATTCTCGGTAACAGACAATCCACATAAACCCTCCGTGACGCCTTTGCTTATCTGATGAAGGTTAGCAGGATTGCGCAAGGGTCCTCACGGGTTTCCAACGCCTGACATTGCCGTAGCGTGATGAATTGCGGTTCGGTTTCAGTGCCCCTTGTGAAGCTCAATTTTTCGGAATATAATGAAAAATTAGGATATCATGGATGGCATTGTCTCATCCTGTTTGCCCTTTCTCCAGCTTAATTTTCCTTACCTTTCCTTGCGATTGCTGTCCTAAGAGGTAACTTAAGCACAAGGGGAGCTGGGTGATGATGAATCGCCCAGACTCTCCTGGATATATCTTCTTGGTAGCTCCAACGCCAATAACGTGTTTAGTTTCGATCGAAGACTTTGGCCAATCAACCAAAAAGCATGAACCGTAAGCTGGATACAGAACTCTGGATGGTGGACTATGGGAACCAGGAAATCGGATACTAGCTCTAGTCAAGTCGTCGTCACACCTAGGCGCGCAAGGAGGTAATGTGCATGCAAGAGGATCGTACTCCGCGGTACCTTTTTCCTTCCCTTCTTCTCAAGCACAATGGCAATGACCCCCAGGGTTCCCGTGTTTGCTCTTCGGTTTTACCAGGATGAGGCTCAAACGAACTCCCTGTATCTGTAGGGATGATGCTGCCTCGACTGTTCGATCAGATAGCCCGCAGGATCTACAAGGCATAATTATCAAGTTGGCTCTCCACACCGAAACCCGTCGGTTATGATGATAAACAGCATTGCCCTTCGAGATAATGCCGTGATCTCTCGTTGTTGGACCTGTTAGCGGGCGGAGAACTCTGTGGGGAAAGGGTGGGATCCCGTCGCATCAGAATAGAACGGGGATGGGGGGTTTACTATTTATTAACTATCAGTCCACTTCTGTAGAGAGCTAGAAAATGAAAATTTCATCTTTTGCATCTTTTGCATCGTCTCGCATTCTCCGCATCTTCTTCATTTTCCTTTCTCCCGGGTGTGTGTATGTTGTTTGTAGCAGCGTGTGATTGGCACATCGAGGGCGGGAAACTTCCACCTCGCAGCGTCAACACCAAAAAAAGCAGCTCCGCCCAGTGTTCGGCTGCCCGAGGCTCAAGACGCGATACGATCAACAACCCCTCTCGGCCGCCACCACCGTCGTCACCCCAATCAACCCAAATCCTAGTCAGGTGCGTATAAGTTTAGGATATTTACGTTCAATCTGTGGGCTTGATATTATTTTCTTCCGTCACGTTGCTCGTTGTACTGTTCAGATGTACGACCCGCCCTCTATGCTTCTGGTGGTCCTCAATTCACGCCCACGGTCTATGCTGGGCTTATAACCAGGTGACTTGGTATGTTTACTTGACCGCCCTTCATTCATCCCGTCTCAAAAGGTTGTGCGAATGTCGCAATAGGTCAATTGGAGAGTTAACATTGTCCGTATTCCTTCAGGATATCGTGTCGCATTGAGCCTAGGGTTGACGACATTCCCATTCCGACCTCATATAGTTCTCTAAGCGATGCCCGTTTAACTTTCCACCTTTCAAGTGACGACTACCGTTGCGAAGCAGACCTACTTGATTATGACGACTGTTTCTGCTTTAAAAACCCGTGCAGATAATAAAACTGCTGTCCAGTTTCTTTCCCCTCGCGCCGCAGACCTAGTGGCTGCAGGCACTCCGTTTCTCGAGTTCCCGTGCTACTCCATTCTCGATCTTCAACGGACTACCGGCACCGGCGGCCGTGGCGGCCGTACCGGAAATCAAGATAAAACTGGCCAGGTCAGTAGTGAATGGGGAGAGCCGTCGGATGGCTTTTCTAAATGGTTCACACGGAGGCTGCACATCGGCCAGCCGTTCGTGATTGGTGACTTCGAGAAACTACCACAATGGGATAGGAGGTTGCTTTCAATCGAAAGCTTGATAGAGCTATCCACGAAGAAAAGTGAGGTGCTATGATTCTTACTATATTCGAATTACATAACTCTTGATCACATTATAGAACGTTGGAGGGCCCTTATCGCGCAGATTCCATTTGAAGCTATTGTCATCCACTCACATAGAAGGCCGTCGGCCTAAAAAAGCGCCATATTTTGCTAACTAAATTCGACCAGACATTCCAATTCGGAATTGCAGCACGGCACGAGACCTGAATTTTACACTCAAGAAATTCGCGGATGCTGCTCGTCGGTCATATCGAGAGTTCAAGAATCTCTATGCGCGAGATTTACAATGTCCTGAAGCCTGGCTGGAAAAATGTAAAACCTTTCTTCCATCTGAAGTGCAATGGGGTGGCAATGTGGATCTGTTTCAGTGGTTGCCCTCATGTGCGCGGAGCGAAGTTGTGATGGCTTATGTTGGCTCAGAAGGCTCTTCGTAAGTGACCCGGATTGTGTTTAGGGTTCTATGGTTCTAATGGGGATTAGGTCTGGCTTTCACAGGTGTTTTTCATCCACAGTTGCGTTAAATCTTTTGGTGGAAGCAAGTGGTATGTATGATTTCAATACTCAACGCGTTTATTACGAGTAGCAGTGCATTCTCTTTCGTTGGAGGCTTCGTAGCTAACAGCTGGAACTATAGATCGCCCCGTTCTCTGTTTCGGGACGGATTTCGAATCTCAGAGCAAATACGATGCTTTCATGGCTGCTCGTGGTGCTTCCCCACATGTAGACTGGCTCAACCTACCCCCCGAGGAGCTGCAGAGAGCAAATTTCCCGTTGTATGTCCATGAGCAGAAGGTTGGAGAGCTTGTTGTGTTCCCCCATGCTGCAGCTCACCAAGTTTGGAATCTCGGGGCGATATCCACGAAAATGGTATGGAACATACTTCATCCGTTATCACTAGAGGCGGGACTCAACTATGTGCAGCCTCCCTTCAACCGGCTCTGTCACCCAGATGTTGCACGTTCCAATCTGTCACTCGCTTGTGCAATGTTGAGTTTGCTACGAGACAAGCCCAGTCCTATCCCCCCAGACTTACCCTTACTTACCAAACTTTTTTGTCAAATGGTGCGAGACGAAATGTTTGATGATCCACCAGTCACGCCAATAACACTAGTCCGTATACCAGATACCGCCATTGCAACCTGTAATTTCTGTGGTACTGCTATCTGGAATCGGCATCTTCGTTGTAATGAGTGCCAGGATTTTGACCTCTGCTTACTATGTTTCCTCGGTGGCCGAAGTTGTGAGCATCTTTCGAGCTACACATGGGCGGAGATTGTTACTCCCGAGACTTGTTCCCAAGTTATTCACCGAGGCGAAGCCATTCTTGGATATAAGATCGAGAAAACCATCAAGTCCGGGAGCAGAAAGACCTTGGCAACTGCCGTAAACGAATTGATGCGGGCACGCCAAAGCAATGCCATCAAGCTATGCCATCTGTGCAGAATCGATCATCTAGAATGGAAAGGAAGACGATGCGATACGTGCTCTGCCTTTTTTTGCTTCCGCGGATTGTTCCGTCATTTCGACATGAACTCCACCGACGTTATGCGGCATTCCGGGTTATGGGTTTGTCCAAAATGCTCTGAAAAGTGCAACTGTCGGGTGTGTTTCCGCTTCCCATCGTCTCCCTGCCCTTCCCTATCTACACATTGATATTTTCTCCTCAGTAAATATTTGTGCTAACCTGACACACCCAGTGCTGCCACTTTCCATCGGCATATGTGAAAGCGGAAAAACCGGCTTCGAAACGTCGAGTTAAGCCTGCAGATCATCGTGGGAAAATCATGGGGTTTACGGACAATGTTTTTGATCAGAAAAGGGTTAGTTATGTTGTCTTTTCCCACGCATTTGGCATTGCTGCGTTGCAACTGTCAAAGGCCTGCAATCCGCTGACTCAATTCGAATCAGAGAACGCCCGCCCCCTCAACATCATCATCCTCGTCCACCTATGTTATACCTGCTCCTAGGCCCCAGAAGCGCTCACTCTCTGTGACATCTGCTGCAGTACCTGGCATCAAGTCTACCTCAAATCCACACGCTGACCTCCCAACTCCGGAACCGGACCATTCGTTTCGTTCCCATAATGAAGACCGAGACCAAACAATATCCGACCCAGTGGACTCGGATTACAGTCTACCTCCCAAAAAAATTCCTCGATCGTCTAGCGGCAGCTCTAACCATTCCCATTCCCGGTTGATCCAAAATGAGATAATATCTACAGTCAGGACCCTCCGTGGTATCGATTATATAACGCAAATGCCTTCACCGCAAGCTGACGAACTATCCCTCCCTCCACTCAAATCACAACGAAATCCAACTAGTGGTCTTGTGCCAGGTTCGCCCAAGCCCAGCCACCCTCCCCTCAACGATGGGATGAGCGCCCTCGCCGACGTCGCCCTCGCTTCGCGTATTAAAATGACCATCCCATCTCCACATGAATTTCTACCGTCCCGCGATGCAAAGTATGACAATGCCGGCGCAGTAATATCAACAACCCCCACAACCACTAGCTCGTACGTACATCCTCTCTCAACACCAACATCGTCCGCTCTAGTCGCCACCCACCACCAACCTAAACGGTCGAATAGCCTTTTCGATAATTTGACCTCACCACGTTCGCTACCCCCAATGGAGCCATCAAAATCATCCCCGACCTCGCCCCCACAGGCACCTATTCCACCGCATATATCGGATCTTGAGGCCCGTCTCCAACGTTTCCGTCATTATGCATCAGAATTGCTTGCACTTTCCTTACACGACTCCCACAGCTTAATACAGCAGGAGATTCGGGCGACAGAAGAAAAGCTCCATCTTGCGAAGAAAGATCGTGGCGAGCGACTGCTGAAGGATCTGGAATTTGAGTTTCCAAACTTGATTGAATTGAGGGAGGGGATTAAACGGGAGGGCGGAAGGATGGGGTTGTTTTAGACCAGTGAGAGGGGGGGTTAAACTGTTTGGCTTTATTTTTGTGGTTTACATATAAAGGCGGATATTTATCTATCTTTCTATCTATATATGCCTGCACATCCCTGTACATCTATACCTTCTCCTATGTTGTACCCGCTTTATTTTTGATTTTGTGCGTGAATCTGAGGGTTGGTTGGCAAGGGATAGGAAATCGGCGCTTATGGTTCAGGATTGGATGGATGGCATCGTGGGCTTTTTGTTTGTTTGTTTCTTTTTATTTTTATTTTTATATTGGCGTCATGGTTGGGTAGTTATATGATATCCTCTTTCCGTTCCCCAGTTTCCGGTACAAACTGTCCGGACATATATATATATACGTACGGAGGCTTTTCAACAAAAGCTCTGCACACACTAGAAATCTACATGGAAATTTCAATACTAGAGTCCAAATAATTCTTATATCTCTCCTTTGAAACAACCATGTCAGTGGCACGTTCTCTTTATGAGATTATGTGATCATTTATTTACAAACCATCTTTATGCCTCCTAGTGCTGAACGGCACTACGCCGCGTATGATGGTCCGATTGACAGGGAAACAATATACACCCAACAAGCATTTCGCCATATATATCACAGTCAAGTATAGCTAACCATCTGCGCCGATTAAATCAATGTTCCTTTCAAATTAGCAGCATGAACGTAAGTAATATCATAGCTGTCCAAGCAACATGCGAGCAATGGCCCCATAAAATTAGCTTATATCTCCAGAATAAAATTCAAAGGGTGCTTGGCGAGGATATTATTTGAGTGTCCTCATGTGCGCCCTAGCATTCTTTTATAACTATCGTTCTACTCGCTGGCTGCTTGAGTCCCCAGAGTGGAAAACCTCTTCTGCTGCCTGGTCATCGTCGCATTGGAACTCAATTGCCTGAACTGGCAGCTTTCAAGTTAACTAACTACCGATGAACGGTAGGCGCACTAGCTTGCAGGTATGGGACTGACCCCGGTTCAGACAGTTAACTACGGAATGCTAGCGTGATGAACTGAACTGACACCCGCGCTAGAATGCATGACAGCCATCCACATGCCGCCAGGCACGGAGGATCTGGCGGAGACCAGAGACCGGAGACTTGAGATGAAGATTCCCCCACCCCACGGCCCAACTGATTCTTGAAGCAGTGCTGTTGCTGCCTGCCTAGTCTCCTAGAAAGACACACTTGATCTCACTCGATCCATGGCTCCGGGAAGAACAAAACACATTCCATTCCTTATGAAACATTTCTCAATGGCCCCCGAAGAACACGCCCTCTGGACGCACTTTTCAGAATTTTTTGGACTCTGATCTAGCTATCGTTTATCGCGCCTGCAGGAGCTGCGTGGGAGAAGGCCCATATATGAAAACGAGCAAATATCAAGAACCGAACTATCCCAACAGCGTAGGGCGCCAAATTGCTGTCCGCCTGTCTATCTAGTTGTACGGAAACGGCCTTAATGGCTGCAGAAATGGAGCCTCTTCTTGCGCTCCAGGGTCGCACACCCTCCTCACCACGAGCCATCACTCTTCCGGTGGAGATTCGGGATATGATACTCGCAGAGGTCGGATACGCTGCGCAGGAGATACGGTCCGGGCAGGAGTGGAGAGCTATGGTGGGGAATTGTTTGTGTGTTAATTGTATGTGCTGTACATACAAAGCACCTTGCTTGATTAGAGTATGGGGATATATGAACGTAGCTAAATCAGATTCTACGCAGGGTTTTGGAACATATCATTGTCATCTCGGCTCGCGAGGAACTGCGAGATCGATATCGAAATGCTTCTCGCATATGCACCGGACCCAATTGCCGCGAAGGCAGTAGATCGCTGGATTAATGAACTTGGTGAGGAAACAAAAGCGAATCCCCGGCAGCGGTAAAAGAACACATTCATCCCGACACCCTATCCCAAAAAACTGAACCGAGCACCCCACTAACTTGCATTTCAGACATAGAAGTTTATCACCCGCCTCACGTTCGCGTTTGGAAACCAAGCAACTCCACCTCTTCCTGCTCCTCGCAGCATCGCGCGGCCTCCTCGGATGCCTGCACGTTCTTGCAAGCGCCGCCGTTGGCCAAGGCATCAGCATTGCCGAGACCGGACTCCACAGCACCACCATGCTTCGAGAAGCCGTTCGCAGCGGGAATCTGCGCGTCGTCAACTTCCTCTTGGATCGCGGCGTGAATCCCATGAACGGGAACGTGGACATGCCGAGCTGGGTTAAATTGCCCATCGCATTGGCCGCCCAGCGGCTCAACGTCGAGATCACTGCTGCTATCCTTGCTTTTAATCCCCTGCCTAACCTTGGGGAGGTAATATTTCGAGATGATGAGTGTGCAAGCGGCGAGCGTGTGGATGACATTGATTACTGGTGCGTACCTGGGTGCGAGAGCGAATGGCGCCTGGAACGGCTGCGTTCTGAAGTTGATCGGACGAATACGGCTGTTCTGCGGATGGGGGAGTTTGGGTTTGCGGGCTGCCAGGAGCTCGAGCTGGTGTCGTGGGCTGCGTATCGGTCGAACCTGCTGATGCTAAAGCTACTTATCGAGCGTTATTCGTATACGGTCAACGTAGAAAGGGATTTGTATTGGGCTTTCAGAGGCGGTGGGGATGCGGATGTCGTCCGTCTGTTGTTGCGCCATGTGACGTATGGAAAAGTGGCTGCACCTGTGCTCCCCAATGGCTTTCATCCGAGTCGTTACCTTATCAGCCATGAGCCAGGGATCTCTGCTGCGAGTAACTGCGATACCGAATCTACCTCGAAATACTATGAGAAGTTCCCATTGCGACGTCGAGTGCCAGTAATTGACGCTGTCACGTTTTGCAATGTGGATATTGTCAAGCTCCTGCTTGAGACTTTGTCAAACGCTGAAGAGGTCAATCGCGCTGTTAATGAATTCAACCACCTCTGGAGGACACCCCTTCATATTGCAGCGGAGAAAGGAGATGTGGGTATGGTTACATATCTTTTGGAGTGCGGTGCTGAGATCTGGCAGAGCTGTTTTGATCTCGTTAATCGAGAGGGCTCAACTGACATGGTGGAGTTGTTTACCCGGTGGATGAAAGAGCATGATCTCGAGATTAAACAGGAATGAGTGCTTGAGAGGGATGTGTATTTTATCAAATGGCGAAGAAAAATTCAGAGTATGTAGCCCCCTGCCCAAAGTCAACGAGAGCAGGAGAGAGAGATAGACAAATAACGCTCAAAGTCCATAAGCCAACTAGACTTGTCATAAAAATAATAAAAATTAGAGCCAAAATGTATTATTCTATATCGTCGTTCGTGAGCCAGCTAACCGACTCAACAGCCTGGGACGATTGCCGCCCGACAGGAAAAATCTCCATGAACCCAGTCGCAAAGAGAAATAACACCAAGGGAAGGGGAGAAACAGGGAAAAAACAAAAACGCCCCACGCTTGTTTGAACATCGAAAGAAAGGGGAGAAAAAAGAGTAGAAGCCTTTCGCATATCCAAAACATTATATCGTACCCCTCGCTCTATTGCCAAAATGATGCAGCTTGCCAGTATCGCCAATAAAAATTATAAAATAATAATAATGAAAATAAAAATGAAAAGAGATCATCGGAGATTATAATTATACAGGCGGAACATCTCCTTCGCCCACCATCGGCCAACAGCATCCGCTTCAAGCACCCATTTGGACGCCTCTTCGCCATGAGAATGCTTAACAGCTTTTGCAAGATCATTTAGCGTCCACCTTTCCAACGGATGAAGCTCGTTGGGATCTTTGCCTATGTGCGTGAAGCGGAACATGTGATTGCCGCGCAGGGGGATTATAATCCGATAAGGGACGGCAGCAGACATAACAGCCAGTAGGGAGCCGCCAGCGTTTATCACGCCAAAATTCCAGGCCTGTCGGCCATTGAGTGTAGTCTGGTAAGGGCGTAGCATGGACTGAGCTTCGTAATCGTGCATTAGATCGGCTGCTGCTGCCGTGTCGACGGGGTCCAGGGATTTGGTCGAGACAAGGAGGTCGAGGATGGTGGGAAGGATAGACATTGAAGTCGCGTTTGTGGCGACCTGGATGCGTGGAAGGTGTGGGTGTCGGAAGACGAGAGGCACGCGGAAATTGCTGATGTGGCCGTTTGCATAGGTGCCTGTGTGTGGGTCGTCCTCTTCAAATGCTTGGCCGCTGTGGTGATTTGCGCATTAGCCATATGACAAAAAAAAAAAAGGGGGGGGGGGGGGGGGGGGTTTCAATGAGTATCCTGAATCTC
>PDNC01000102.1:0-97054 GCA_002572885.1 Blastomyces parvus | reverse complement strand
AAAAAAAAAAACGGGTGGGAATAAAATGGTTGATATTGTTGGGAAGCAATTGGGGGCGCAAAGGGCGGTTGGAACTCAATCCAACGAGAGGGAAGAGAAAGAAAGAAAAAAAAAAAAAATAACCGTACATTCAATGGTAAATTCAAACTGATCACATCGCTCCTCCCCAATAATTCATCAAAGGATACATACTCCGCGCCGTCGGCAAGTTCATCGCTCAGTTTTCTGCGGTTATGGTAGATAATCTTCATTCCGAAGGCTTCAGCCTTCTTTTTCAAATTCCGACCGATCCCTCCCATGCCTAGGATTCCGAGAATTTTTCCTTGCGGATCATGGCCCAGCTTTGGGGCTGGTTGGCCTTTCCATTTCCCTTCTCGCAGGGCCATCATGCTTGTGTTGAAGTTGCGCAGAGCTCCAATTATCAGGAACATGTTTACGTCGGCGGTCGCGTCGTCGACGGCTGTTGGAACATTGGAGACCAGCAAGGGTGGCGAGCGGGCGCTGCAGGCGTGAACGTCGACTTGGTCATATCCAGCCCCTGGGAGACATTGTCAATATACCGTGTCCCGAATGAGAAAAAGCGAGGCCGCATTGGATCAAGATAACTAATAGTTATCTGACGGGGGAAACAGGCACGAAGATTGCAAAAAGTGATGAAATGCTCAGAACATACCGCAATGTGCAAGATATCTCAGCGACTTCGGTAGCACATTGACCAATTCCTCATCAATGAGGCCTGTGATGTTCGACGACCCAAAAGTCCGATAAGCCACGAGGACGCCATCGAGCTTGCCGCTGCGGCATTCCTGGATGAATTCTGCACGATTGGTAGCCTTTGTCTCGACGAGTTCTGCAATATCTGCCAGGCTTGCCCAGGTCGAATGGGCACTTTGCAATGATAAACATGGCAGCGGAACAAATCAGCATAGTCCCAAAGAAACACATACACGGCGACATGTACCGTGGGGCAATATCCCAAGTTTCCAAAGGTGGAGGGCTTGGATTTGACAAGCAGATTGGTACATGAGGAACAATGGCGACACAATTAAAATAAAGTACGCCATCATGAACATGTCTAACAGGGCCATTGGGTGCAAAATACAGACATTGATAGCACCAATTGTCCATCGTGAGAGTGGGAAGAGGGGCTGTGGATAAAGGGAGGATAGGGCGCAGAGACTCACTGGTCTATCTCGCCCAGAAGCAGCGCTTTGGGTTTGCTGCTGGAACCCATGATATCAGATTGTGTAGTTCGAGCTTGCTTCTATCTTTCGTCTGTTAGCAATTGTCTATCGTAGAATGAACATGGCGATGCTGTGAGGGGAGAGCGAAATTAACCCACAGGTCTTGTATAGTAGCTATCCAAGTTCAACAACTGGGTTTGACAGCCGAGTAAATAAATCCGCAGCGAGCAGCAATTACATATAAATATGGACGCCCTATATGGCCGAACAGAAGCAGATTCTGGTGGAATTGGGCTGCGTATGGTCGAGCAACAGGTATTTATTTAGAAGAGATGTTTGGAGATAAGAGAGTTAGGGTAAAAGGAATCTTTATAAACTTTATACAAAGTGATAAGTTAACCTTTCCGCTCGAACTCGGCAATGGGGGACTCGGGATGAAATATGTGCCTTAAAAAAATTTAAAAAAAGCAAAAACGTGCAAAGACCTGGGATGAGGCCGAGTTAATGCTTCTCTTGCAGATGGCTCTCGGGCAATTATTATTAGATCACGATCTGTCAAGAAATATGCATCTAACTAGAGGTTGACCGGAAGATAAATTAGGGAAAAGAAAACCCCCAATAAACAGATCCAGCAAGTTGCCGCGATTCAGCCGGTGGTGCAAAACTTATTATTTATATCCACCCTTCCCCACATTGCACATTATTTCGTAGTAGGGGAAAAGCGCGGAATTTTGGATGGCATCATATCATGGCATTGCCTTGTAGTGGCAGATCACGGTGCAGCGTGACTATTGATCGGAGGGGTTTTTCTGACGGCGGGCCACAGCCGAAGAAGTCTTATTACGTATTAGAGTGACTCCGTGTTATTTCTAAATGCTACCGCTGTGTATGGTATGGACTAGTTGGGTTTTTAGGCAAGGGAAAAAGCGGTTAATGGGGCGGCATAGATAATAACTAGACATTACATATAAGCAGTGCGGGGGAACTATGCGACTCGGCCGAGCATGAGGACTTTTTAAGTGAAGGAATCACTCGGCATTGCGAACGAAGATTGGGATGGGATCAGAAATAAGAAACGAGAAATGACATGATACCGTCTGAATTTACAGGCGGGATATTGTCAGCATGGAAAATATAAGAAGATCGATGTATATCTGACCTGTTTGATATCCCCAATTAACCATTCATATCCGAATTGCCATCGCGGAATAAAATACACGGCAAAGGCACTTTTTAGCCCCCTGCCAACTTTTTAGCCCCCTGCCAATCCCCGTTGCCTAATTCACAGTAAATAGTACAAAAAAAGCCAAAAACAAAAATCGAACAGACGGAGGACGAAAGCAAACGCTGTCCCAAGTATAAAAATCCAAAACGTTCACTCCTCCGTCAGCACCCTCGTCCAATCAAACTTCTTCCACCGTTTCCTAAACCCGTCAACTCTCCCATCACCTCCCTTCCGCCACCGTCCTTGCCGCTTAATTACATCCGGCTCCAGATCCAGCATGCCCCCTATAACCTCCCGTGCAAACAAGTCCCCACGCGGCCACCGATTGGCATCCTCAACAATATGGCCCAGCCCGCCATCCAGCTCAAACCACACATGAAAATACGGCATCTCCTTCGCGATAGTGCGGCGGAACGCTAACTTCCCCATCCCCGCGCGCGCCTGTGCCAGCGTGTCGATCAACTTCTTATGTTGCGTCCACTCCTCGTCCGCGGCGAGGATGGCTTCCTTGAAGAAGGCTGGAGAGGTCTCGCCAAGACTGTAGGGGAGAGGAACGACTTCCATGGCGGCGTGTCGGTGCCGCTGCGGCTGTGCTGCGTTCTCGTAGAAGATTACATCCCGCCCTTGGTCATGATACATGCGCGTCAGGCTCTTCATGAAGTTTCGGATCTCTTCCCATTCATCGTCGTCGCATTCGAGGAGGTTGCCCCGGTGTTGGATCGGGACGATGCAGGCGCTTCCCTCGCTGAGCTCCGGCTCCGTAGGGAGAGTGAGATATACTCTGGTTGCCAATGACACGACGGGGGCAAGGGGAGGCGTTTCTGTGTCTTCACGGTAGCAGAGTGGGCAGCTATCGAGGACGCGGTTCATCTTTTGGAATTCATTGATCGCTATATTTTTGAGGTTAATTTCTGATTTTTGTACGCGTTTAGCCAGCTTCGCGGCATTTTCGTCCATGTACTCGAGGTCATTCTAGAAAGTAAAAAGTAGGAGGGTTAGAACTCATATATCGGTTTTAAGAAGAAGGAAGCGTGGGACACAATGAAATACGCACATCGAATTTTGCATCTTTAGCAATCCTCTCCGCAAACCGTTGTCCCTCTCCCCCGGCTTGGCCACGAGTCCTACGCTCCTCCCGCACCATATCCTCAATGGTCATGTCTTCATTTTCCTCTACTTGACCTCTTTCCTTTCCTCTTTTAGTCTCAACTGGCTTAACTTCCGGCCTTTGGCCTCCGGCGAGCAACCTGTTTTCCATAACACCAAGGACCACCACATCAGGATTTTTTCGATTCGCCATAGATTCCACTGCAGCGTTATATTCCGCCTCGAGCTCTGCCGCATTCGGCGCCTTCCGTAGCTTTGCCTTCATCATCTGCGCTTTGAGCCTATTTAGATCCGTAGAATCAAGCTGTTTCGGCTGCTGTGGGACTATGGGCTTGGCTTCAACAGATTGCCCTGGATGCAGCTCTCGATCGCTTGGATCCCCCTCGCCCCTGCGGACATCTCTTTCCCCTCCCTCCCTCAAACCACTCTCCAGCTTTCTCTCTTGGTAAAGTTCCCCACTAGGTTTATCCTTACCAACATAGCCCTCACCATAGGTCTGCCTCCTCTCCAACTCAATCTCCTCCTCCCTCGCATCGTCGAAAGCACGGAGATCCCCAAACCGTTCAATAGCAATGTCCTCAATCCTTGCCCCCGTTTCTTTTGCCTGTCTATATACAGCTTTCAGTTTCGTCATCCGCCATTGAGACCCAGCATCGCCAAACGTATAGTCCACCTCATGTTTAACCGGCTCCTCCATCCCTCGTTTATCAGCTTCAGCCTCCTCCGCCTCTTCATGAATATCATGTAAATGGCGATTAAGCTCCCTCTCATGTAATTTAAGCTCGTAGTCCACCTGGAGCATCCGCTTCGTGGGAGATTCCTGCTGTTGAGGCTTGGGCCGTTGAACGTAGTCTATATCCAGTGCGGAGGGGGCTTCCATCCACGAATCGCGCTGGAGTTCTGTACCCTCCTCTTTATGAATTGGTGGTGGAGTGGTGTTTGATGTAGTTACATCGGGCTCTTCTTCGTCCTTCCCACTCTCCTCGCGCCTTGATCTGCGTTTATGCGGACGCTCGCGATCCTCGCCGCCGTTACTGCTGGAGTGGTGGGAGCGCTTGTGTCTGTGTCTGTCTTCATCTTCGTTTTGGGAATTACTGCGTCGGGAGGAGTGATGGTTACGGCTGTGGTGACGGCTATGGTGATTGGAGGAGTGCCTATCTCTGTCTCTCTCTCTTTCCCGATCTCTGTCCTTGCCCCGGTCACGGTCTCTATCTTTGTCTCTGGATCTGTGTCCGTCGCGGTCCCTGTCCCTGTCCCTATCCCGGTGCTTCGCTCGATGCTTTTCCGTGCTTTTCTCGCGCTCTCTTTCCTTCTGACTTGCAGCCAACTCCTTCTCGAAATCCTCCAGAGTCATATTCTCTTATTTCCTCCTCTCTAGCGGGTCCAAATCGTGTAGGTGGTTGGTAATTTGAAATGTCGGAGGAGGTTTGTTGCCTCGCAGGCAAAGGGGATGTTGGGTTGGTTGTCGTGAGCTCCCAAACATGACGTTGTTCCTTTTTGAAGATTCGGGCCTGGCTCAATTTCTCCCCGCAACAAAAAACAACCACTTTTTTTTTTACGTCTCCATCATAATCACCAACGCTCGAATTTTACTTCCTTACCAATACAAATTCGATAATATTACACTGTCATACTATTCTGCGCTTATACCAACATCAATAATCTGCTGAGGAGAGACCGCGACCAACATGGCGCCCCCCGTCGCCGTCGTCTGCGTCGGCATGGCTGGTGAGAATCATCAACCCCCCCTTTCAGAGTGATGGAAACACTCAAGCCTCTCATAACAGGCTCCGCGTATTATACTAACTATAATGAATCCCCAGGGTCCGGCAAAACGACCTTCATGCAGCGTATCAACTCACATCTACACTCGAAACATAAACCTCCCTACGTCCTCAACCTCGATCCAGCCGTCCACTCCGTCCCCTTCGAAAGTAACATTGACATCCGCGATTCGATAAACTACAAAGAAGTCATGAAACAATACAATCTAGGCCCCAACGGCGGTATCCTCACTTCGCTGAACCTGTTCGCTACGAAGATCGACCAGATAATATCGATATTGGAGAAGCGCACACTTCCCCCGCCTGCCAGCCCCGATTCTAACACTGAGACCGATCCTGCGAAATCGAGCCAGACGCCGCGAAAACCCATTGAACATATCCTCGTTGACACACCGGGACAGATTGAAGTGTTTGTCTGGAGTGCGTCGGGGAGCATTTTACTAGAGACGTTGGCGTCGTCGTTCCCCACGGTGATTGCATATGTGATAGATACCCCGCGAACGAGCTCGACAAGTACATTTATGAGCAATATGCTGTACGCCTGCAGTATACTATACAAGACAAAATTGCCTATGATTCTTGTCTTTAACAAAACGGACGTGAAGGACGCGGAGTTTGCGAAGGAGTGGATGTCGGATTTCGAAGCGTTCCAGGCGGCGCTGCGTGAGGAGGAAGAGGCTGGCGCGTTTGGCGGGGCTGAAGGGGGAGTGGGAGGCATGGGAGGGGGAAGTGGTTATATGGGCTCCTTCTTAAACAGCATGAGTCTGATGCTGGAGGAGTTTTATCGACATTTGAGCGTGGTTGGAGTCAGTGCTATGACGGGTGATGGGATCGATGAGTTCTTTGAGGCGGTGGAGGAGAAGCGGAAGGAGTTTGAGCGGGATTATAAACCTGAATTGGACAGGAAGAGGAAGGAGAGGGAGGAGGCGAAGCAGGATAGGAGGGAGGTTGAGCTAGACAAATTGCTGAGGGATATGAATGTTTCTGGTTCTGGGGAGCATGAGGGTGAGGCTGGGAAGAAGCAAAGAGGGGAGCCGGAGACTGTTTCTGAAGCGGAGGATGATGAGGACTCGGATGAGTACGAGGATGTGAAACCTGGTGATGATGATGATGTTGACCGCAGGGACGATGGTGGGCTTGCGGAGAGATATAAGCATGCCCTGGAAGAATCGGGCCCAGGTCCATCAGATCAGGAGCAGAGCACTGCAAGATATCTACGCTCAAGTAATATCGGATGATAGGGGGGTATTTGGGTATGAATTACTTGACGTCTTACGCTCTTAATGGGTTTCCTTGCACTCTCTTCATCCGCAGCTCGCATGTTTCTTTCATGATCCTATATTTTCAAGAAGGATTGATATGCTCGCTCCACCGTCCAACTGGAAGATAAAAGCAACACTGAGCGTTGAATTTAACTAATGAGTATGAGCTCGTGTAAAAAAACGATTTACAATAAAAACAATAGCATGATTTTCTTTTGATTTTCTTCTTTTTTTCTGCAGCAGATTTTCTCTGTTCCGCAATGTTTAAGCTTTAGAAGCTGTGATAATTAGCAGGAAATAGTCCGCACTGGAATTGTATAAGTAGATAGATATACGATTGAGTGCTCCTTTCCTTCAAGCTACGTCCTTCGTATGTGACTAGCTATATTAACTATTTACTATTTCAAGTACAATGGCGCGATGGTACCGTACACAGCTCCTTTAGAACCAACCATATCGCCTTCCCCCATGTCGGCTCTATGATGTCATAGTGTGCTTTCACAAAACACTCGCAGCTCTTAGCCGATTCCTGCTTTACTCCCAACCATCACTCTGAGCTTGGATGCAGACTCTATAAATACCGCTCCATGAAGAGAGCTCCGAGTGGTACCTCTAAACTTTCGAGTGGAAAGTGAAAAGAAAGACTTTCACTACAATTTCAGCAGCGGCAAACCGAAATATTAACCTGTTTGGATAAACAGCTCGACGTTAAATTGCGCTTGCACTCACGATGGATGTATGTTGGATCGATCTACGGGAAGGGTTAACGAAGCTGACCGGAAACTGACACCTTATAACATCTGTACAGGTTTTCTACGCATACACATACAGCACGGCGGCATGGTTAAGCCTGCAAGGCATCCCGCTGGTCGCAACGCCCAAGATGATCATCATGATTCTGCTCGATGAACCCCGCCCACCTTCGAGTAAGCCTCCGGCCTAAGCATATGGCCGCCACCAAATAAAAGATCGAAAGGGATAAAACTGAAGGTGGTTAACTAATCGGTCAACAGTGCTCGAAATCTACTTCGCGCGGTGCTTCGGCCTAAGCCTCCTCGCCATTGCCGCGATCACGATCGTGCTCACCGGCTCGATCCCGATATCCTCGGCCACCTCCTACTCCGTCACCACGGAAGAAGACGACCCCAAGGCACCCTACGCCGTCCCCACGATGCTCATGTCATCCATATTCCATGCCTCGTCGGCGTTCTACACATATGCCTGGTATCATACGACAGGTCAGGCGAGTTTCGCGCTGGCGATGGTGGTGTATAGCGGGCTGGCGGCTGTGGGGCTGTGGTGTTTGTTGTTTGCCAGTAGTGCTGGGAGGATTAGCAGGAGGACTGGGGCGGATAAAAGGACCTCCGGGTTCCCGTTTAAGAATGAGGAGGCGGATAAGAAGCGGGCGCGGAAGAAGGCGTTGTAGGTTATAGGCTGGCTGGGCGTATGGATGGACACGGCAGTTTGGAAGAATGCGCATAGCTAGATATCCCTAAAGAGTTATTTAAGGTGATATGCTAGTTAGAGGGTGATAAAATGTTTTTCCGTGTCAACTAGATACCGGACCGGATGAGAGCCCCTGTTTGCCTTTTTCAATTAAAACAGCACGATGAACCTGTTTTCCTGCTATTTAGTATATGATGGTCAGACATAGTTATACTACTTTTGCCAATCCGGGCCTCAAAAAGCTGAAACTGCTTTCCCTCAGCCTCAGCGTCACTTGCCATTGAGAGATAGAGTTTGTAAAAAGGCCAGCAAAAACTGATCCCACTTGACTCTGCCATTAATAGAAGATCAAAGGCTGTATCCATTCTGCTGGGTTTCGTCGGCGTTTTAGTCGATTTGCAACAGGCAGGACGGGAGACAGTCAGGCTGGTTATATATTTAAGCGCATCAAAACACATAGACAAGAGGCTGCACAATAATATCTTCCAGTAATAGCGCAATATCGAGCTTGGAGTTTCTACTGCACATGCGCTGGGAATTCAAGCTTTCTTGCTCTTTGACACTAAATATCAGCTAAAAATCCACGCCCACCAAACTAACGAATTAAACTCCGCCTGTTCCTTGCCCGGCTAAATATCTCGTGCCGCTTCAACCTCCGCAGTCCCCAGCATCAAAGCTCCCCGAAGAACCCCCCGGACCAATCTCGAGCGTCCGCGCCTATTCGCACCCCGAGACACAACGGCTATCTGGCGCAGACGTCATGGAGAACCAGGTTGTCCAGCTGCAGGACAGCCTGCGCAGTCTCGATGCCGCAGAGGACAACCAGGCGCTGCCGACAGACCCCGGTCTGACCTCGAGAATCAGCAACGACTTCGAAGCAGCAGCGGCTGTAGCAGCAGCAAACGCGGCCGGCGGGTCTCAGCCGTTTAATGTGCTTCCGGCGGCGACGGCTGCGGTAGCTAATATGCATCAGGCTCCTGTTGCGGGGCAAGCTGGTGAGAGCTCTTTTCCTTCCGCCGCTCTATCTGACAAAACTACCCTTCAAAAATCCCGAGAACAAAAAAAGAAAAAGAGAAAAGCCCTGCCAACAGGATAATTTATCTATTTATTCTGATAATCTAACCTATTGATTCTGTATAGAGCCACTTCTCGACAACCCAACAACCCCTCAGCCGGCGCAGCAACAGCGCCTGCACCACCCCCACCACCAGCAACAGCTATCACAAGCGCATCACGCGCATCAACTCCATACTCCAAACAGTAATAATGGCTTCCTCGAACATAGAAACAATGGCGCGGTCGATATGCTGCACCATCTCCAAACACCTCTCCCGCCTCATCTCCTGAACCAGTTCCACAGCAGCCCGCCTCATATGGGCAGCGGCGCAAACGCTTCAGATCAGTCGCCATCGTCCCCTACTTCTAGTAAAGGAGATTCCTATTTTAAAAATATGAAAATGATCCCTAATCCGCCTGACCTGAAAAAATGGCGGGAGCGACTATTCAATGTTGAGGATACGATCGTCTTGAGTGAAGAAGAGTGCGTTGGGCAATGCTTTCCCTCTACAACCTCTTCGTCTCCATACTAAAAGGACATTTGCTAACATCTATATATGTAAAACACATTTTAGATTCCAAACCTATTTCCCCCACGTCGACAACGTCTACTCCCACCGCTCCACCCAGAAATATAAACGCAAGCTCTTCGTCTCTCACTATTGGGACTGCCGCCTCAAAGGCCGACCACCCGGAACTCCCAAGTCCCGCGACCCAAACAAAAAGAAGCGCAAGCGCACAGCCCGCGAGCGCGACCTTTGCGACGTCAAGATCAAAATCACAGAATATTTCCCTGGAGCCCTGACTACCCCGCCAGGCTTGAGTCCATCCCTCCTCTCCATCAACTCCCCACATCCCCCAACAACTACGGCTACTGCTTCAGCTGGATCTGATATGCAGACTGCTGCTGGCACCACCTTTCTCGCCTCTACGGACCAGAGTAATGGAGCACCGACCCGTGTCGCAGGCCATCAGTCCCAGTCCCAGCCCCACTCCCAGCCACAGCCATCGCAACTACAATACCCTTTCGGCGTTCTAGCGCCCAGTACAACGTTGCCGGAAGGCCATCCTGGCGCTGCGGGTGCGAGGTACTATACCATCCAGAGGGTAAATGGGAATGGGGCCAATGGGAGGGCGGATGGGATTGGCGGGCCACATCGACATTCGTTGGAGGAGAGTGATCGGATTAAGAAGAATAGTGTGCAGCGGCATTTGCTTAAGCAGGAGAAGGAGAGGAAGAAGGTTATGGTGAGTTTGATTTATTTTGAGTGATTTTATTTTCTTGCTCCTGCAGTTTCTACTACATGGAGTAAGTGGGTTGGTTCAGCGGTGAGTTGCGTAAGATGGGTAAAAGTGCATGATGTTGATCATCACCAACCCTATGATGTACGTCATATGTGTACAACTTTGGAACGGACATGGTTGGCTATTCGTTCGTTGATACCCTATGCACAACACTCAAAAAATCTGGACCTCTCGCGCGGGAAAACAGGTTCATTTTGTCCAAAACTTTCGTTTCCGCTATATATGTTATAGGAAAGGGGCAAAAAGAGAAAAAAACAAAGAGGACAAGATGTCTAACAACACCCAAAAGGCACAGCAGAAAACATATCACAAGAAGGCTTCTGGCCCCGCCGCCGTAACAGTCAAGAAACACGCAAGAGAAACAGACCTAAAGCTCTTCGGAAGTTGTTTCTGGTAAGTAAAAATAAAAATATACATCTCACTTCGACAATTATCTGCATTCCTCGACCTCGCCTTTACCCCATCAATTCAAAACACAAAAAGAACCGTCTCTGCCCCAAACACAATTCACAACCCAAATGTCGTGCGACCCTCGAGCGCTAACTCATCGCGTTTTCTTGTTTCACCAGTCCGTTCGTCCAGCGCGTCTGGATTGCCTTGGAGGTCAAAGGGATTCCTTATCAGTATATCGAAGTTGATCCGTACAAAAAGCCCGAGTCGTTGTTGGAGGTTAATCCGCGCGGTTTGGTGCCCGCCATCCGCCAGGGAAATTGGGGATGTTATGAGAGTACGGTTTTGCTGGAATATGTATGTTTCGCTATATGTTTCTCCTCGCTTCCATTCCCTTCAACAACAAGGAGACCCAGCTGCTAGTGCTGCCCTTTCTTTTGTTGACGAGTTCCTTTTTTGTCCTTTGACTTAGCTTGATGATCTCGAAGCCGGTAATCCTCTCCTCCCACCAAGAGACCCTCAACTACGTGCCCATTGCCGCTTATGGGCCGATCATGTTAGTATATATCTAATACCTCCAAAACTCCCCTCGGCCCTGACTCCTGATCGGCCTAACTAAATTTGCCTTTTTCGGTTCCCCTAGGTAAACCGCCATATAATCCCGACCTTCTATCGCCTCCTCCAAGAACAAGACGTGCAAAAGCAGATCGCACACTCAGAGGAGCTCCAAGCCGAAATCAACAAACTTGTCAACGCCTCCCATGTCCACGGGCCCTTCTTCCTCGGCCCTACCATCTCCTACGTGGATATCCAATTCGCGCCGTGGATGCTACGACTCAGTCGCGTGCTCAAACGTTATCGCGGCTGGCCAGATCCTGAGCGGGGGAGTCGCTGGGAAGCGTGGGTGGATGCTGTGGAGAATGATGAGCATGTCATAGCCACGACGAGCGCGGATGATTGTTATTTGGATAGTTATGAGCGGTATGCTGGTAAGTTTCCCGTGTCTGGATTGTCCCTTTTTTCAGCTGCCGCGTTATGCTCGTGATTGATTGACTTCTTGTAGAAAATCGGCCTAATACGTCACTGCTGGCAAATGCAATTAATGCGGGCCGGACATTGCCATAGCTGGCGTTCATATGGTTCCTTAGCGGCTGCAGTGGATGGTGTCATATATATATATATTTATCGCTTCTGTTACTTTAGGGGGTAGTTTCTTTTTTGCATTTCCGGAACGAGAACAGGCGCTGGCGTATTTTCTGGGTACTGGAACCGGACTGGATTCTGTAAGGCTTGGTTTCCTTGTTTTTGGTGAGGCCGTATAAATGTCGATTGAGTAATGGTTCTGGTCTTTTTTTGTCTTCTCCTCCATCCTGTATCCATTTGGCGTCAAATATCCTGACTTCGTCACACAAAAAGAAAAAGTAAAGTCTTTTGCTCACTTGATCAGCAAACCGTGTAACAGCTTAAATAGGTTGGCTTGAATGAAGTTGATTAACCAAGGACTTTGCACCACGGGGACTAAATCCAAACCCCCCGCGTCCACTCCCGTCCGGGCCCCGTGGGGTTCTAAGTGGCATCTGCTGCTGCTGTAACTGCTGCGGGTTCTCCTGCACCCGTCCGTTTTCCTGCGCATTATTCACATAATTTTGCCTCCTGTCCACTCTCTGCCCATGCCCTGAAGTGGATCGCGCAGGGCAGTTAGGATCGTATAGTTGTCTATTGGATTTATTATTATTGTTGTTGTAATTGGTCGATATCTCCTTCCTCTCACGGCTCTCCCTGCTACTGGCATTAGACCGAAGGGCTCTCCCTCTACCTCTCGTCCCAGGACCCTGCCGATGGGAATGGGGATGATGATGAGAATGGTCGTGTGAATGTGCCTGTGATGGTGGCGGCGTTATGCTGGCGCTACCCGGAGAAGAGGCCCCCGAACCAGCTCCCGAAGGACTTCCAAACAACCGCTCTCTTACTTCCTCGTATTTGCGCTGTCTCTCCTCCCGTTCCCGCTCGCGTTGTGCCTGTAACTCTTCCGGCGTTAATCTCGGCCCATCCTCTCCGTCGTCATCATCGTCATCATCGTCACCGTCATCGTTAGGTAAAATATCCGGAGGCGTTGCGATGGTGGCAGTGGTTGCGGCGCCGGGAGCGGGGGAGGTCGTGCCGGAGAGAGAGAGGTGTTGGATACCTGCCGTTGCAGCGTGGAGGGCGCCCGACGCGGATGAGGATGGAGATGGGGAGACGGCTGAGGGTGATTGAGATTGCGACTGTTGGCGCTTGGCAAGTTGGGGTTTGCGGCTCAGGACAGTGACTGGTTGCTTGAAGTCAGATCTTAGAGGGACGGAGGCGGCTCGTGATTCGAGGAAGTGGAAGGTTTGAGGGGATTCTCTGTTGGGAAGGCAGATGAGGTTAGCTGGTTTGTTTCGCTTCTTGTTCATTTGCTAGACGTATACAAGTGAATAGTATGGTGTCATAGAGCTGGACAGAGAGCTCTAGTTCTAGTCTATTGGCCGGATCGACGTACGCTTCAGCCCATAACTGGCGATTGAACTCCGCGTGCTGAGCTCTTTTCTGGGCTTTTATGGCTCGAGAAGATAACTTTTTCTCAGGTACTGGTGCTGCTGAAGGTTCCGCCGTTCCAGCTTGCGCGCGGGGCTCACACTTTTCTTTTATTAGCACATGTGTAAAACAGATACCAAACGGAAATAGAGGAAAGAACGATAAGCATAGAAATTCGAAGGCAGAGTCATACATCAATCTGGGCTTCCCAATTATCATCCCACGCATCTGGCACCGTTGCGGAAGTTCGGGCACTCATGGTGGAAAAGGCTGTGGGGGCGTCAGTACAAAGCGGAGGAAACCAAAAAGAATATAATGACGTCTACAAAGATATAAATAATATACGGTCATTTATAAGTATTGAGTAGGATGTCCAATAGAAGTAGAATGGGGCTGTATACGCAAGTTAGCTGCAGTGACACCTCTCCCTCGTGTGCGGGACAAAGAGCTGAGGTTGAAATGGGTTGGCGTGTAGAATTTTGGGCTGCACGACTAAACGCGGGTCGGCTACCGGCTCAGCCGCGGTTGGCGCGCGCAGATCGTGCACGTGATCTTCGGACTACCTTACCAGGGCATAGTTGAGTTGATGGAAGCAACTGAAGCCCGCAACAGCAAACTTCAGGAGCATATATTTTATTCATTCATAGTCCTCTGTGATATACGCAGTCTCATTATATACGCTTCAGATACAGGATCCCCAACAACTCGTTACTCACGCATACTCATAATGTCTGCAGGTACTGTACAGGACTCCTCCCCAACTTCCCCACCTCCCAACATCCCCTAGTCACCAAGAGCCGCAGACACATTACCCGAAATCATCTCTGACCCAAAGTTTGTAATGCTGTTTCTAGACCCAGAAGGCGATTCCGAAATGCTCTCCTCTTCCGAATCATCGCAAAACAGTGAACCTCAAACCCCCACCGGTGGCCGAATCGCTGACGTAACCTCCAACTTCCCCAGCTCAGAGCTTTCCCCGCCAGGTTCGCAGGATGCCGCTGGCGCAGGGTCTACGAAGATGGAATATAATGACACCCAAACCGAGTACGCAGTAGTAACGCCAGATGATGCTGCCAGCGGAGATACCCGGGACCACCAGAGCTCTGCAATCTGCCGAGCCGAGCCCGGCGCATCGTGGAAAAATAAGAAGGCAGAGGAGGAATGTCAGAGAGTTTTAGAAATGGTAGTGGATCGTGATTTTAGCTTGAGTGAGTGGATAGCATTCTTTTCGCTCTTGTCTCGAGGAGGAAAGCTCTCGTGTTCCTGACTGATATATGATATAGAGGAATTTGGGGATCCATTTGACGACCGAGATATGGTAGAACAATGACAGTACACGATATGCCACTGGTAAGTGGGCTGGGTGTGAGATATTGAGGCGGGAATTGCATGCATTATTAGATTTTGGAACATAACTCATAATTTGCTATGAGCGATTACCTTTCGTTGCTTCTAGCGCTCGGACGCTGATATTTTCCGCCCTTTTTAGAATTCCTCCACGAATAATGATTTTTCTCATGAATGCGGATAGGGAGCAGGCCTCAGCCCGCAATATAACAATGTTCCTATAAGGTCGCTGGTGTATCGTTCGACAATCTCACCCAATTCAGAACTTGACTTTATTTTACCTTCCTTGGCGACTCAGCTTGTCAATGCAAAATAGATGGAAAGGCAGGCCAGCTTTTGTGACTGGCATCACAGCCACTACCGCGCCATTCAAGCCTAGGAGATGTAAGGCCTAGTATACGCAGCCTGGGAAGGGCTCCAGCGACTTTGTGACAGCCAGCACACGTACAAAACTTCCACATAGCAAGACCAGCAATAGACCCCATCCCCTGAATTATAATTCATCTAGAAATGGGTTTAAATAATCCCTTTTCAGCATCGTATTGCTCTTTGCCAGTTGATCAAAAGCGCCGGCTGTTGTATTGAGTGGTTGTGGTTGGCCCAGCAACGGCTGCCCAAACTCAGCCGCGATGACCGCCTTTGATTGGCGCCAACAGAAGACGCCAAAGAATTCTCCTGAACTTCGCGGTCAATCATAATAATAATCACTGTATTCACAGACACTTGGGCGCGTTTTCTTATCCTTGTGTGTCTTACGCCTACATATTTACGGGATATAAATATCGACTATATGTGTTATTCGCTATACACTGCATTTTCCCGTACGCGCGCTGTGGCCTCCGTTTGTTGACAAGGGAAACGACGACACAAATACTCGCGCCCACCACGCCGCGCTCTCACGTTCGACGAAATGGAGCCTTCTTTTCTGCCTTCTCCGAACAGGTATGCCATAAATCACATTATACTTGGATTTAGCTATATATACATTCGTGGCCCTTGTCGCATTGGCAAGCCAGCTCTGCACGCGACTCACTAGCTACATATCGTTGATATATTATCGCCTAAACATCACACTGGGACCTGACCGGCTGACAATTCTCTCTTCTTTGCAAACTTAGGAGGAGAAGCCGACGACTATCGTCAACGGATCGCTTCAAATTCACCCCAAAAGCCGTATCGAAGAAAGCGCCCCGACTCTGGGATCGCAAGCCCATGACCCCCTTTAACTCTCGCTCCAGGTCTCACAAAGTCTGGAAACGGTTCCTGGCTTCTTCGTTCGATGATGTTGGCGGATATGGTGCCGACCACGACGCATTTTTTACTGAGATCAACAGCTCGTCTACGCTCCGAGGTGTTTTACGAGGAGTCAAAAGGCGTTGCACTGCAGCCTGTGTTGGGGTGGAACGAGGAAGGTCTTTTCTGGAAACAAAATGGGAGATGGAAGATATGGGTGCCCGCAAACGTGAGGATTGTTATATTTCTTATTCATACCTTGTCGCTGCCTGTGCTAGGCTTCTGTGGAGGTTCTAGTTAACATAATGCCAGGAAAATGTGTCCCACGAATGGAAGTTTGCGAATGCGAAATCATCGAAGATCCATGTATCATTCCCGACGCCGATGACATAAAACAGCACAACCACACTGAAGGCGTTGAACAGAAATCTGCGGATCAAAACGAGCTTGGCTTGAATTTGTTAGGGGGACAGCATGATAGCACATCTGCGGTCTCACGCCAAGCTCATGAAAATGAATTGTGGGATCCTGAAAATCCCGCGAAACTCGATGAGCAGAGCCTAGACGCTTATCCTTCGGTTATGCGAGAATCAACCGGCATGCTGGACCTAGAAAATCTTGAGCCCGGCGATCAGGCTGCGCCAAACTTATTGCTCGATGCAGAAAATACAAACCTTGCTACGGCAAAGATCGAGAAAGCCGCTGAAGAAGCAGTAGTGCCCTCGACAATACCCCCGAGCCGATTATTATATCCAACCCTACAAGGCGACGACGTCGACTTCCTAACTGACTTCTTATCCCAAGCGCAGGCCAAGCGGGCTGCTAAATCTACCTTGGCGAGCAAAGAATCAGAAAATGCCAACGGGGAGGGTCCGGCCCGATCTCCAACACCACGCGCACGAAGGGTTTTGGAAGACTTAGATAAAAATTCCCCTTCATCTCCAAGACAACAAGTGTCGCCTTCGAAACTGAGACAAGTTCCAACATCACCCTCCCCGAAACCGCCGTTAGCAATTGATCACGAACTAGAAATTGATAACGAAGAACAAGCCCAAAGCATCCGCAGTGAAACAGAAGAAGACCTGCAACAACCAAGAGCAGGTACTCCATGGCGAAGAAGTACCCGCAAAATTGTTCCAAGAACTGAACGGTATACGCCTACCGTACCGAATCAGATCCCCGTTCGCCGTTCCAACGGTACCGAGTTTGTATTTTTACAACGTTCAGAGGAACAACAGCGGTCCCTTACAACCAAAGCCAACACCAGGCGTAATAAAGGCGATGCTCAGTTCCCCTGTTTTGTCCTTGAAGCGATCAATTCAAAAGAGTACGAACCTTTTGGTGTTAACAACGAGGAGACACGTGATCCTGTTTCACCCAAGAAGTCCCACCGCAAGCGGATAAGGATTGTCAAAAAGGTGACGTGGGACGACGAACATCTTGTTCGATACGAGGGAGAGCTGTACAATAATGATGAACAAAATGGGGAAATTAGCAAGGAGAACTATTCCCTGAAACCCGCCATATCACAAGCAGCCAAACGGGAGAGAAAGAAAAGGAAGGATCAGGGCCTCAATAATAGTACCACGAGCAAGAGCAGTCAACCACCCGCTTCGACCCACTCCGATCCGCAGCCGGCGAAATCACCAACGGCAACGAAGAGGGTACCGAGGCTAGGATTTAGTGATGCCCGTAGCACTAACCACAATGATAATGGTTTGGCTGCAAGGCCCACTACTTCTACGAGGAATGCCGAAAAACTTACATCATCGCATCCAGGGACTCCGATTCCAAGGAAGAAACTTGCCCCGAAATCTCCGAAGACAATTGTGTTTAAGGTTTCGGATGACAGAACTCCGAAGACCGCCGGTCTCAGCACGGTCGTTGCGACTAGGAGCTCTGTTCCCACTACACGTGCCGCGGCTAGGAAATTCGGTGGCTCGTGTCTACCAAGACATACGAGAACGAATGTATAGCAGCCTACTTTTACTTAGTGAGGGTAGGACGTGCCTGTTGAGCTCTTGTTCATATGTTTGTTGCTGTTTTGTTGCTGTTTCTCACCTGTGTTAATTTTATGCGTCACTTTTCTTTTTGAACTGGACCTTCGAGATACCAAATTGCAGCGCTTTTGTGTCTTTATTTTTTGAATTGTATTGGTTGATACTCTATTACTTGCTAGCATTCCCGGAGTTGGGGTCATGGACATTATACATGAAATTTTTTTTGCCTTGATCCACATTATAAACGACGGTTTTTGCAACAGTTTTCACTAAAGTCCTCCAGATTCCCAAAAAGGCTCGTTAAACGTGAAGCACAAATACCTATCCTACGCGAGCTTGCTCCGTACAATAGATCCCCTAACATTTCAGAAAAGAAAGGCACAGATTAGATCCTGGCCAATATAACAACGTGAAACTCTTTTATCTAAAAAGAAAGAAAAAAGCACATCTTTAGTAAAAAGCAGAACACAGGCACTCACGCTGCCTTCCCGTTGCCCACCAGCTCGCCGCCACTCTCCTCAGGCCACACATCGTATCCAAATGTATCCTTCATGTTTACAAACCGTGTATGTCTCCCCTCTGCCACTTTATTCACAGCCTCAAACTGCTCATCCGTCAACTCGATTTCCTGGAAGTTACTCTTAATTCGGTCCGGGTTCGAAGACTTGGGCAACACAACGTAGCCCCTCCGTAGACCCCACGCAATCAGCACCTGGGCGAGCGTGTGCCCACCTTCTTTGGCAATGGCATTGAGCGTCGGGTTCGTAGCGACCTTCTCGCCTGTCGTTGGCACCTGGTTCTGGGAACCGAGAGGTGAATACGCCTCGGGCAGGATATTGTGTGCGAAGCAGTAGTTGATGAGCTCGGTGTTGGGGAGGAAGGGGTGAATTTCGACCTGGTTGACGTGCGGTGGGATCTCGGCGAAGGAGAGGATCTGTTCCATGCCGCGGATTGTGAAGTTGGAGAGGCCGATGGCGCGGGCTTTGCCGGCTTTGTAGACGGCTTCCATGCCGCGCCAGGTTGGTTCCGGGTTGTTGGTTAAGTCGTGTTTGATTACATACTGTGCCAATTGGAGATTACCGTTGTTAGTCTCTCTTTTCTTGATTGTTGAATTTTCCGTTTTCTCGCTTTGTTTCGGGGAAGAGGAGAGCAATCCTTATTCGGGAGGGCTTAGAATATTTCAAAAAAACTCACTTTTCCATCAGGGCCAATCTTGGGCAGACCCTTCTCATTGCTTTCACAGGCAATTGGCCAGTGGATCAGGAAGAGGTCAACATAGTCCAACTTCAACCTTTTGAGCGAGTCGTTTAAGGACCATTCTACTTCATCCTTCTCGTGCAGGTGGTTCCAGACCTTGGTGGTGACGAAGATATCAGATCTTTTGACATTGGTGTTTTCCTTCAGGAAGTCCTGGATAGCCTGTCCGACCTCATCCTCATTGAGATAGAACCAGGCACAGTCCAGATGTCTGTAACCAGTTCTGAGAGCGTGAATCACAGCTGCATAGCTCTCGCCTTTGGGGCCCTCGTTGGCAAAAGTACCAAAACCCAGGCCAGGGATGGTGACGCCATTGCTCAATTTGAACTTGATATCGAGAGACATATTTGTTTCTAGCTGTCTGTCTTTTCTTTTGTTTGGTTTTCTTGCTTCTTTTTCGTCCGTTAAGGCCTATTTTTTTCCTTGCTACCAGTACGAATATGCGGAAGCAATCTCTGTCCTCCGTGGAATTTCGTAAAGGGGAAGTCAAGCGCCGCTCTTTAGCGGAAAGATTCAAGAAAGTGGGACACCGCGAGATATATGCGTGATTGAGGGGGGAAAAAATTATTAGAAGGCTTGGTGAGGATAATTATCAAGTCTGCAGCAGAGTCAAGCCTCGAGGATTTAGGCAAAATGACCTGCACTCTACCTTCTTGTTCTCTGTGCTAATAAGAGTTGTGCTTCACCTCCAGTTGTCCACTTCAAGGGCCATTGATGGGTTTGCCGCAATAATCCTAGAATTCAATGTTGCAACGCAAGAATAATCTTATCCCACGTCGTAAACCCACTCAGAGACTGGAGCCTATGACGTCGAGTCGGGAAGTTAAAGGAGCGGGTAATTTTGGCGAAATTGAGTGGGCTAAGGGAACGATTATTGTGGATGTCCTCCTGCACCGGGTTTGGACGCCAAGGAGGCATCTTTTCATTACTCTTCTACATAGTGGGATATGTTTGAAGCATTTTCGAAACGTGGGACCCATAGTGCCATGGTAGTGTCTCCATATTTTAGAGATGCCCATTGGCTTCCTTGCTAGGGCTGGCGCTATCCGAAATCTCAGACGTATGTAAATGCATGTAAGCCTGCAGATAAACCTCCAGTCTGCATGCGGTCTGTCTTGGCCCTGCGGAAACAGCCCCACAACTGCTTCAGCCATTCAGACCGCTACGATCACTGCAAACAGTATGCCAGGGAACCAGTTCAGTGAGTTCCATCCTGCCAACTTGTGACAAGCAATCAATGGCAGAGCGGCTGTCTTCGTGTATGTTTTTTCAGCACAGAAACATAGAGGAGACCAATTGCATAGGTAATCGTCGTATGTATAAGTTACATATAACTATCTGCAACGGATAAAGATTATTTGGCAGTCATTGAGATTTTTCTGAGGATCTTACCTGATTATGACAATTCTCACAAGCACCTCCAATGCTTGTCAAGTTGTTCTCCACCCCTGACTCTTGGCAGCGTTGTTTATCTCACTGCGGAATTTATCTTGCCCGTAGTCCTTATCACACATATAATTTCACAGCATCATGCCGTTGTGGTGGGTGTACTCAGCTTAAGCTCCCGCGCTAGAGAATAAAGTTTTCACCACGTGGAGCCGAATGAGGTCATCATTGAAAGGCACTAAGCCATCCTTAGTTAGATCATGGCGTTTATCCGCCAATACAACTAGCGCGTCCCATTGATCCGCTTAATGATCCACATTGGCGCGTCTTGGCGCAGCCACCGCCGCATTGGGTAATGTTAGGGCTTCGGCCCTTGCTCCAGTTTAACCTCCACCACTGAGCCTCCTGGTTGTATCGACCACTCTTTGCTGATAGCCTGTGATAGGTAATTTGTTTCTCCCTTCGGAATCTAGGATACGACAGCTCCACAAAACAGCAGCGTAATTATAATGTACTACTGTACATAAGACGTCAATTCCGGCAGCAACAATAGCTGAATCACTCAAGGACGCCGCCGCTTACCGCATGTTGATGTTGGCCGGCATAGCCAATCCTTCCAGCCATATCCGCAAGAAGCGGGGCCTCTTGTCAGGATTGGCTCCCGTAGCTCGTTTCAGCGTCGCCACTTCGACGTCAGAAGCTCCTAGCGATGCCTATAGTTGCTCTGTTTTTGATCAGACCTTCAAGGGACACTTGTTAGCCACCGGTGGCTAAAATCAGGTTTCCCACGTTCCTGCCGGCCAGATGTTATATGGCTAGCACTGATATTGGGAATATATTACATTTATGAAACCAGAACTCGGGCGAATAATGCTACCTAGGTAGTTCACTTTTGGACTTTCAATTTGAGTAGCTTACCATTCCCCTCCATTTCTGGCCTGAGAACTCTGATCCTGTTGATCCGCTTTTTCTCCGAACGGATCCCAGCGAATAACCTCTCTGCTTCCTGCGCGGCGCGATAATAATTAGGGGGAGTGAAGGGCTAGAAGTGGATCCTTCTGCTTCGACAGGTGCATGCCATCCATGTTACTCGCTGAAGTTTGATTATGTTGCACCGGGACTTCAAGGTTGACATTGATGATGTGTTGCCTCCCGGCAGCTTTCTAACGATAAATATATGCATGTATAAAAGCCATAAGTCGCAGGTTTATTTGGATTATTTGGATCTCTTCTGCTCACTATCACCCTCTCCCCTAATACTCTCTTTTCTTTCAAAAGCAGAAATCTTTTCGTTCTATATGCACATACATATATAAGATATTTAACTTCCATACAAGACTTCTTTGATACCCGAAAATATGTCTCGCATTCCTGACGCCGATCTCGTGCTCTCACCTACGGAGGTGCCAAAGGGCGAGAGCAACCAAAAGAAAGATTACAAGGAGATCCCAATCCGGCCCGATCGTCATAGCGGCAACACCATCGAGGTTCCCGCATCTAGAAGCTCAATCAGTGATGCAGGTCATCTCATGCACAACCTGAGCATATCGCCATCGATGAAGTTTAGGAGAGCCTCCCGAAACTCCTTTGGTACTTCCCTCCCAATCCCCAGATCACCCCGAGCATCAAGAGCATCCCTGGGTCCAGATGCCCCTGGCGCCCTGCGAGATATCCTCGCTTCCCAAGTCCAGGACCTCTCCAAGGAAAAAACCAAGGCGGCTAAGAATATGGCTTTTGCTTTCGACATCGACGGTGTGCTTCTCCATGGTGACAGAATCATTCCCGAGTCGCGTCGCGTAATGGAGCTCCTTAATGGTGATAACGAGCTCGGGATTAAAATTCCTTATATTCTCCTCACAAATGGCGGCGGTAAGACCGAAGTAGAACGGACAGAGCAAATATCTAGCATCCTAGGCTCCCCCATCTCCACTGGACAGTTTATTCAATCCCACACTCCCATGCAGGCTCTTGCCGAATACTATGAGACCGTCCTAGTTGTTGGCGGTGAGGGATACAAGACCCGTGATGCTGCCGAAGCGTACGGTTTTAAGAATGTCGTCGTCCCTAAGGACATTCTCGCCTGGGACCCTACCATCTCCCCCTGGAGGAACTTTTCCGAGGAGGACCGCAAAAATGCCAGACCGCAAGACTTCGACAAGGTAACATTTGATGCTATCCTCGTCTTCGCCGACTCGCGCGACTATGCCACCGATTTCCAGATAATCATGGACTTGCTCCTCAGTGAGAACGGCCGTCTACGAACCAAGGCCAAGGACCCGCTCGCCAAACAGATGCCCATCTACTTCTCGCAAGGCGATTTAATCTTCCCAACAGACCACAAGCTTCCCCGAATGACCCAGGGTTTCTTCCGCATGGCTATCGAAATGATGTACAAGTCGCTGACTGGCGGAGATCTCGAACGAGTGGTATACGGCAAGCCCGAACTGGCTACCTACAAGTACGCAGATGAAGTCATCATGTCGTGGATGAAGGAAATCCACAACGAGCACATCCTGCCTGAAAACATCTACATGATTGGCGACAACCCCGCCTCCGATATCATTGGTGGGAACATGTATGGATGGAACACCTGCCTGGTCCGGACCGGCGTGTTCCAGGGCGAGGGCAATGACGAGAACAGCCCTGCTAACTTTGGCGTGTTTGATACCGTGCTGGATGCGGTGCAAGCTGCCGTACGCAAGGAGTTGGGCCACGAGTTCAAGCTTCGGTGGAGCGAGAACGAGAAGGTTAAATCTGCTCTCAATGGGGAGCACAATGTTTCGGCTATTGAGTAGTTGGAACTTTTCTTTCTCATGGAAGGAAAAGAAATGCTGGAGGAAACGGTTTTTATGTCGGAACCAGGTCCCTAAAAGAACTTTCTGTCACTTTCGTCTTTTGTATTTTTCCCATTTTTTCTTTTGTTACAGGCATCGAGATCTTCTGCCTTAGATTATTTTCCTTTTTGATTTCCCTTTTTTACGTCTGTTCTCGTTTCATTTCACTTGGGTATTGGGGCTCTGGTCAGATTATGGACGGTTGGGCATATTTTATTTCAATATATTTCCTTACCCACTCATGATATGAATGCATGAATCGTACGGCATCGCATATCGCTGTCATTATTAACATCATGTTTTCATGGGGGTCGTAGCTTTTGAGGAGATGATTCTACTTTTATTCTCTAGCTGATCTCCAATTTAAAATACGGGTTACAATTTAGTGAATTTCCTAAACGTTACGCTTAACTCATTTAACTACCCTTCCACAAACTTCGGGAGAAATAACATTCCACTGATTAGGACCAGAATTACTTCATTTTAGCTATTCAGTTATTGGCGAATTTATATTCATATTCTTGCATCGTTAATCCGATTTCTGGCTTGTCACATTCCCTTGGCTGTGATCACCCAACCACAACAGTTACATAGCTCAGAGGCTTGATTGTAGACATGATTTTCACTCTTCACAATCAATAAGTAGTTAGTTAAGTTCAAAGAATAACTGATTTTTGCTTATCATTTTATTAAACCGTCTAGATTCTTGTTGCTAGGCTATCTAACATCCAAGCCCTGATATCTGTTTAAATATATCAAGTCTTGTTCGTGCACCGGAGAGCACCCTTCAGTGCTTCAAAGCCGTTATCAGACAATTGAGTTCAATTATACATGTAGCATGCTATATACTGTACTTAAATACAAGTTTTCTAGTAGGATAGATGCAGTATTGGCAAGATGGGTTCGCAGCCAGGTCCTCAGTTATGCATTTCAAGGTTAGGGAACGTGATAGGCAACATAATCCATATACAGCCTGAATGGTTGACCAATGCAGGGGATTGGCCAACACTCGTCTTCAAAATGTCTTCCTGGAAGGCAATCTAGTAATCAAGCTGGCTCCCTACGGAGCATGTATCGATAGAGATCTTGATTCTCAGCACCATTGGGAGAATCATGTTGTAAGGGTGTAAGGTTGGCTGCGATGGAACAAAGTGTGGGGATTGAGCCGCCCCCTGAACGTATAAATCAGACAGACACACAGCAAATGGAGGTCGCTGTGATAGATTAGCCCTGGCAGCTCATACTGTAACGACATATATATGCTGTATCGTTAGGGCAGAGAGAGGGGCAGAGTGGTCGAACGGTAGCAGGATAGGGAAGAGATTGAACAAATACGAGCCCATACTTCTAGGAAAATACTCCCACCTACATGGGGCCTAACTATTCGTCTGCATCCTGACTGGCTTTTTGACCTGGAAACGATCCTGCAAGGGTCAGAGTAGCCACCTGAGGATAATGTCGAAGGCCACCCCAATGAGTAGCAACTCCCATCCAACTTCTGAATGCCGCGTATGGCGCTCGTGCTGCAAGGACTTAACAATGCATTTCGCAAGGATGCAATTGAAAGAATGAAACAATCGCTGCTCCTGCCCGCATGTTATTGAAATCCAGAAGTTCGAAGTACGCAATGCCATATCAGCTCTCGTCCGTTTCCAGCGTTTCTATTAATGTCGACGAAATCCGACGGGCAGTGGGGGATCAATGGACACTCGTTTAGATCTGGGACGAAGGAGTCTTTTTAAGATGCCCGACGGACAAGATTCTGACAATGCCGATCGACGCAGCTCTGATGAAGTTCCAACAATCGAACAAGCAACTGTGGGGGCAAAAGCAGATGTGAAGAATCTTCGGCAACTCACTTCATCGAGCAGAGCAGCTCAGCAGAAGAGGGATATAAACCAGGCTCAGAAGGGTTTCAAGGCTATGGGTGAAGCAATTGGTAAATATTTCGGAAACGAAGGGGAGGAAGGTGGAGGACATGACAAGGGGAGCAAGTAAAAAATCGCGGAGTATAGTCACATAGTGAAAGGTTCACCTAAAATAACCAAACCATGTGTTTGTTGCACAATCTGTTGTGAGGATGAATTTTCTAGCTAGACACGAGCACCAGAGTACCGATTTTTTTTAAATCATGTGCCTCCGGTAGATAGCCTGTTGTCAGTTAGGATTGCTCCCCTTGAAAGCCATCCGGAGGTCGTGATCATATCGCTTCTTATCTGAGATTTTGTTCGCAACAAACTTCCTTACATCCAGTGCTGACATTTGAGAAGCACAATCCTCTAGATTGTTCACTGCATTAGGCTGATTTTGGAGATGGCTGTCATGGATGGCAAGCATGTCCATCAAATAGGACTCAACAGTAGAATAGGTGTAGTCACGAGGGATATTGGTTGGGATTTTCTCATTCTCCAACTGCTGGGTCTCAATCGAAAGCGGGAGATTAGCTAAACGCAAGAATCCATTGCAGTCAATGATGAAGGAGCCAAGCTGTTGCAAGGGTATTTGGCTGAGACTCAGCAAGATCCGTGAGAGGTCTCCGGAAAGGTTGGTGGGTAATTTGATATCATGCTGCTTCCCTAACCAAGTGCTTGAGAGCATTGTCCCTCGATCTTGGTCAATGCACTCGATCAGCAGATATCCCGCTCTCATCACGCCATCCTAGGAAGCTTTGGTTCTGGTTGAATGGCGGTAATAGACGGAAGGCACTAGAAGGCCAAAAAATGATAACAGTCGGCGATGTAAATATCGAAAGCATCGGTTCAGAAAGGGTAGGATATCAACTCGAGTGGACTGCATCTGCCATTAGTTGAACATACCACCATTGACAAGCACGTTCGATATTCATATTGTTTCGCCAGTTGACATCGTAAAACCATACAATCGTGGAATTGGCACATCTGGACAGTTTTCTTCCAAGCCATGCATACGCGCCGGCTTCGCATCGTATCTTTTCATCCCCATTTCCGGGTTGGAAGTCTTCTCCAACACGGTATGGAATAGGAAATCGAAGGAGACCACATCGACCTGGTTGTTGCCTGTCTTTCCAAGCATTTATGCTAACTGGAATGCAAACGTTGAAGCTTCCACATGGCATACTTCAATGGATCTTAAACCCAAATGACGAACAATAACTCCTTTCATCCAGGCGCGTGTGCTGTTGAGGTAGCTGAAGAACGGAGTTTGTTGGCCATGAAACCCAATTAGTGAAGGATATTGACTTCCCGCTCCTTCGCAGCTGAGTATGTGATCTCCTCACGCAGGAAACGGAGTGTTCTCGGCATAATGACGGAAATGAAGATAATCTTGTTGCAGCACCATCCATTGACTCCTCAGTGCTTTTTGGATGAACTGTGTTGTCCAACCCCTGAAATGCCAAGAGCAAGGCCTCTCGTCGGATTAGTTATGTAATGTATCAAAAGAGCTCTTCCTATCAACCACTCATAGGGGGGGGCCGGTTTGCCGTGTACATACACTCGGCTAACTAGAACGGGGCGTGTTGGATGCAAAACTCAAACAGGACTTCAGATATCGGCTAGCTTTATACAATGGCTCACCCATTGATAATGCCATAGCCGTTCGTCCAGCTGTGTTCAGGCCTATGCTGAGAATCTTCGTTGTGTCCGCTTGGAGTCATCTCTTCGATTCCATTCAACATGTATTGTTAGATCTATCTATCAAGGATTTCAAAAACCCCTAATAGGTACCACATATTCAAAAGAAAGGAGAAGGAAATGAAATATGTCCCAACTAGGCCATCATGTCGAATTATGCCTCTTCGTAGCATGTATCGATCCGTCACAAAGGGGGTACACCTTATGTCAAACCTCCTTACCACGTTTTCAGGAGTTCAAAATTCATACTCCTGAGAACTTCCTCCCTTGAGCTTCCGTCCTAACCGCCAAACTCATGGGGCTTCCTTCAGATGAGAATAACCATCTAATGATCTTGAAGAAGCACAACTTCTTCTGATCAGAGATTGAGGAGTAGTTTTCACAGAGATGTCTCAGCTTCTCACCGCAGCATTGATATACAACACTTCGGAAGAGACAAACACCCTCTGCAGCCAACAAGTGGAGGCAACAGGGGAACTGTAAAGCGCCCACTGATCCGTTGAGTAGTGCCCAAGCTACCTACTAGGTGAACTTGAAACTGGCCATGATGAAGTGTGTTGCAATACGTACTGATGCCCTGCCAACCTACCAGGTAGTGCATCAACTGGTGAGCTCTCACTGACATCAAAGCCACCGACACCCACCAGAAACTCCTCATCGTAACCCCTGCAAACATCTCCAACCAGCAGATGACCCAGCTACACCGAAGGCGGGCCCCGCACACCATCTCCGTCCTCAACAGTGACCATCGTGTGCCCTGTGTGCAGTGGTGTGGTTGAACTTTTGCTTGAAACGCCACAATAGCATGGTGGATTGGACGGATCATTGCCCCTGTCATCATTGAAGCAAAGAAATTTATTCAGCGGTGGTACTTGTGGGAAGAAAGCCCTGCATTTCCCTAACAACGCAAAACCGGGGTATACGTATATCACCTCTGAAATAATCAATTAACCAATACCGATATCCAAGCACCATTATCAATCTTTCCATGCATTCATCCATCCATTCCACTCCATTCAGTTTATTCACACATCCCTAAACCAAGGATGTTCCAGCGCCTGCCTAGCCGTAATCCTCCTTGCAGGAGCCAAACTCATCATCTGCACAACGACATCTCGAAACCTCGCATCAACATCCTCCCACAGGGAAAATGGTTTCCGCGGGTCGTCCGCCGTGAATCCCTTGGCCACGTCCATGATAAGTTTGGGAGACCAGCAGGCGAGCTCGTCGTAATGGAGATGTTCCACCAGGCCAATTAGCCCGTCTCTGTCTCCAAAGTGTGACAGGAGGCGTTTTATGATGATTTTTTGTTTCTCATCCTCACTTCGCGGGATTCCTTCTTTGTTATTGTCGTTGACGTGGAATATAATCCGCCCAAGGATTGTGTAGATGCACTTTCGAAAAGATATAATGGAAAAAAAGTTATTATCTATTTTCCCCCTTTTCAACAGAGAGAGGTATATGTACGGAAGAGGACATAATATTAAGAGGATCGGGTTGGGTTAGAAAAGACTTACAACGAGCCCAAAGGAAAATATATCAGCGGGTAGATTGACACGAGCGGCAGCGTGGGCTTCGGGACTTCTCCACATGGGGTTGCCTAGGCGGGCCCCGCGGATATTCAAGTCTGGTGGAACCATGGAGCCCATCTCGAGATCACCAATTTGGACGCGGTTTACCTGTATGGCAGGAGCATCACCGGGTTTCTCACCGAAGTCCACAAATATGTTGTTAGGTTTGATGTCTGGTAGATTCATTAGCTCAAGCTATTTAACATCAAATGTCCAGGAAAAATTGCCTAGGGCTTTCCATCACTCTGGATGCATATACATAGTGCTATCAGGTGCTGTGCCTAGCTTACCGGTATGTACAATCCTCCGTTCATGCAAATCTACAAGCCCAATCAATGCATCGCGCAGTATTCTCTTCTTTGCTATGTAGGGAATATCCCGTTTGTCACCGAGTTCCAGCAGATCCCTGGTGAAGTAGCTATAGACAAACAGGAGATGCTCCGGAATAGTGTCCATCACAACTCGTACATTACTGCAGCCTGACAGAGGCATCTGCATGTCGAGCTGGTACGCGAACTCGGTGTGAAAGATGTTCTTGAGGACGTATTTCTTTCCATCTTTGGTATTACTGATCATGACCAGTTAGCAGAACAGGCGAGAGACGACAACAATAACAATAACAACCAAAGGGTAGGTAGGATACATACGACGCCAAGTAAACACAAGCTAGCACAGGCTCCGTCCTACACTGCAGCATTTTATCAATCTGGTATTGTGTCCCAGATTGACCGACCAACCTAGTGCCTAGCCTTAAGGGGTCTGTAGGTTCTTTATTGGGGATTCTAGCGTTGAACGCAGTGCTAGCTGTAGCTGTTCTACCAGCCGTGTTGGTGGAATTTGTCGACATGCTCATCGTCATGGAAGGTATGGCTGTTAATGTCAAGGGGAGGCGGTGATGGCTGAAGGGTTGGAATTGCTTTGGGCAAGGCGGTTTGAAACGCCTTGAGAGGGAGCGGAGGGGATGTTGACGGGATATCATTATTATCGGGGCTAGCCGCATGCACAACGCGGCAATTGATTGAGCTGGTGGGAGAAGGAAGAGGATTGTGAGGAGTGGGAGTGTTTAGAGACGGCGGCGTGAGAATATTATCTTCCTCTCTAATATTTTAGTGACATGCTAACCATCATGATACTGAGAAGAGATAGATAGTTTATTATAACAGCTTGTAGGACCAGCTTCTATCTTTATAACTGTTTAACAATGAGCTGATATCTCTGCTATAGACTTCTATAACTGCTCTTCCGAGAAGAGAAGAATAAGATAATATGTTAAAATATTTCTTCAGTATAAAAATTAGCATGTCACTAAAATAGTAAAGGGAAAAGAGAGTGGATGAGATGCATGTATGTCAATGTATGATTGTATGATCAAAGCTTAGTGATATTGGCGTTGCAGGGGGTTTCAAACTTAGACCGCGTACAAGGTGATAATAATAATAATGCCTGTCACTATACAGAATTACCGACAGTCTATACATCTCTACCGCCCTCCTATACAGCGTAGTTAGCCGCCAAGCAGCACATCCATGATACAGTGTATTCCGTATTCCGCTGGTTTCTTTGTGCCGCGCCGCCTGTGGAGTTACATGGATGTGTCTGCTGACGGGGGCAAGAAAGCTTGGCCTATTATTGCAATAGTAAGACGATGCCCTGGTAGCGTCTTGAAAAACTAATGCACTGCATTATTATTGCTCTGTATTCATAAAGAGGTAGATAGATACCTGGGAATGCATTCATGGCGTTCAATTAACCTGAGTTGCCCAACGTTGTTCCATATACTCCGGAGAACAGTCGTAACCAATGTACGGAATGCAGTACATACATGTGTCCTCCCTGGGCTGAACTGTTCCAGGCGGTAATATGCTAGTAATTAACCACTCTCTACAATGATATCATGGCATCACAACGCCCCCAGAAGAATCAAAAAATAGACATACTTTTCCAAGAGACTTGGATACAGCCCAGCTATGGAGCCATGCGATTGGTTCTGGCTCCTGAGTTCTCGCCCGTTTATAAAGTCTCCGCATCAGCTTTGGAAGCTTCCTCCTCCATTTTGCTGGGAGGGGGAGGCAAACTTTCCCTGGCCGAGTCATCATTCCGCCGAACCCTAATAATTTATTTTTTTTGCCCAAACAACTTTTTCTTAACCGTGCTTCGAATTCACCCATCCTCTTCTCCTTCTCCTTCTACTTCTTCTTCTCCTACTTCACCATCATCAAACGATATATCCGTCTCCTTAGAGCCCTTGCTTACATTAATCTTAATATCTACCCATCTCTTGTCCTGCCTCTCTCTCGCCCTCGCTGCAAAACCCTATTCTTACGTGCTATACTCCGTACCAGCTACGGATATCAACCCTTACTCGTCTCACAGTATATCATTACAACTGCCTCCAAAACCCTCTTCTGTCCCTCTTCCTACCAACTACGCCTATTATTGTACGCTACATCTGTCGCAGTAGCCGTTCTTCTCCCCCCTCCGTCCCCCTCCCCCCACCCCCTCCCGTGGCCGTCGCCCAAACGAAAAACGGAGAGGATACGGCGAAATAATACCGCCGCTGAGGATAATCCACCCCGGGGGCGCTTGGAGGGCAATCTGTGACTAACAGCAACCGCTGTGACTGGCCGCTGGACCCCCAAACAATGCCAGTAGCGCGAGGGCTGTAGCAGCAAAATAAATTACGCCCACCAGAAATCCCTGCGGTGTCCCGTGACCCCGCCGCCAACCTTGAAAGGTCCCCATACCGTAATACCGTACGGGTTCGGTACTGCGCTGTAATATTCGCCCAGTGCGGAGGCAAACCCGCCCGCGCGCATTGCCGCCAATAGGAGGCTGATACCGGTATGTATGGTGGTATTCCTGTGTATTTTCCACCCCCAAACGCTGGCCGCCGCTCCTCCTCGCTGTATCGCCTGACCTCACTCTCATCTTTCTCCTCACTCTCGTCGCTCATCTTCCTCCCCAATGCTCTCCTCCCGTCCTATTTCTTCTCCAGACACTCCTCGCTAATTTCTCAATATTCCCCAAGGCTATATATATACATACATCTACCTACATGTAATCAGGGACATACTTCGTCGCCACCGCAGATATCTATCTATCCGCTCCAACAACCTCCGTTAGAGAAATGAGCTCCCGGGCTCTTCCCACCGCCAATTGCCAGCACCAGCACCAGCACCAGCCGGATTACTTTCAAAAGCCTGTCAACTATACTAGAGATATCTCTCCCTCCTCTGGCTCCGACAGTTCTCGCCGCCCTTCTTTTGGCTCCATCAAAGAGGACTCGACTGGTAATATATCCCCCAGCTTTTGCCACACCAGCTACCATCCTTCCAGCAGTATACTAAACCAAGCTTGCTTGCTCTAGAAATTGCCCAGTCATTCGTTGATACAGAGGACAGCTCCTCAAACAAAAAGACGGCCAAAGCTGGTAATGCGGCTGCCCAGGCTGTAGTGCAGTCCCCGGATTCTCCTGAATTCTGCTGCCCCTGTGGTGCTTTTCTTGGATGGAAGCAGATCCGCTTAGGTGGACGGCGGCTGAGTAGGAGCTACAGTGACCTCCGCTTGTTAGGCAATGCCCAATCGAGGGGCTTTGCTTGGGAGGTTAATGAATCGGGTCCCATCACCCCCGTACCCGAGGAACCTAAGAAGACTGTCAGAAAGGGGCATGCGCCGATTGAACTACTCCCCGCTGAGATCCTAGGTATAGTTTCTCCATTGGCTCATATTTAATTCCCCTAGAACCGGTATACGTTATTAACATATTATAATAGATCAAATCATCTCCCATCTGGCTATCGATATCCCCCCTAATGGCTACACTCCACGGAATATTGACCTTGTTTCGTGCCTCCTGACCTCTCGGACACTCCACTCCGCCACACTTAGTGTCCTTTATCGACACATCACCATCCCCCATTCGATCATCTTCTCGAAGGCTCTGAACCACATCAAGCAGTATCCCGCTTTGGGCACCATTGTCCGGCGCTTGGACTTTTCTCATTTCACCTCGGTTGGGCTGGGCCGCACCCAGCAGATGAACTCCGAGATTCAGAACCTTACGTCCAAGACCCTGTTAGAATGCTTAGAGTTGCTGACAAACCTAAAGGAGTGTCTGCTTCAAGAGCATCTCGAGGACGATGTGAATGTCGACGTACTCCGAAAATTGCTCTCACGAACCCCCTCCCTGCGCGCTGTAGATTTCTGTGGGTGCTCATCGGCAATTTTCTCCAATGGCTTCCTCAGTGCCGTTACTGAGGACCCCGATTTCCCTGCAACCCTCCCAGCGCTCCGCCGGGTGTCTCTCCACGAGTGTAGCGGTCTCATTCCGCGCGTGTTCGACGTTTTCCTACCGCGCTTAGTCAACGTGACCCATCTCGATGTGTGCCACACCCAGATTACGAATTCTGCATTGATGTCCATTCCACACAGTGCCCGCATCACACACCTGAATATCTCGCGATGCACGAAGCTCACCGGACCGGAGGTGGTGGAATTTTTAACCACCCACCCAGCTGTGAGGGACTCACTCGTTTACTTGAATGTCATGACTGATAGCTCTAGACACCAACTCCTGGGCGAGGCGGATGTCGACACCCTCCTGCCCTGCTTAAGCTCGACCCTCCGCTCGGTGAACCTGGGCGGGGCAAAGATCCGCTCATCGAACATGCCTTGTCTCCTCCGCCTCTCCAAACACGTCGAGGAACTCGGTCTCGATTCCGCCAACCTTACCATCAGCGACATCAACCTCTTCTTCGCACTACCGCCGTCCGATAACGATTCTAACAACGACACCAATACCAATACCAATACCAACTCCAACGGCGTCAAGCACGAGAACCCAAGCACTCCCCGGGTCTGGATCCCCTCGCAGCTCCGCTACATCGACCTTACCAAGAACCCCCACGTCACCCAAGCAGCCCTCCTAAATCCCAAGGCCTGCCTCCTCGTCACTCCACACAGCGCTCCGCTCGATGTGATCGAACTCAGCGAGAAAATCATCAGCCCGCTCCGCCAGCGCAGCCGGGCGAATAGGTATGGGAATGGATGGCTAGTACGGGACCTGGGACGGCGGGGATGGTATGTGCGTGAGCCAGCGCTGGGAACGCGGCAGGGTAAGCCGACGGTGAAGCCAGATGATGGGCGTCGGTCGTGGAAGATGGGGGCACGCTGGTGGGGGATGAGGAAGATTCCGGTTGCGGTCGGGGATGTTGGGGGCCTGTATGGGCATTATATGTTTAAGAAGTGAGCGGGGATTAAGCATTGAGTATCCTCTCTCTCCTTTTTGCCTGCTGGCAATGGCAGTTTTGTAATGTTCTCGTGATTGTTTTATTATACTAATATATCCCCCCTTTTTGACATTTTTGATATTTGGGAGGGGGTTTCTGGAGCAATTGTTTTATTTCTTTTTGTTTACTAAGCGTGCCAAATTTCCACTCTGCCTGCCCTTGTTGCTTCCATGGCTCTTCTTCCTTTCATTCTCCTTTTCGACCATGTTGTGTTCTTAGCAGTCCTATATCCCTTGACATCTTTGCCCTCGTGAGCGTTTGTGCCAACTTCTTTTTCTTTCTTTTTTTTGTCCTTCTGCAAGCGAGTTTGAAATTCAGCATATTCATCTTATGTACGCTTTTATTATGTCTTTTAATGTTTATTTGACTGCCATTTTTTGTCCCTACTTCCTCCTTCTTTCCCTCGCCGTCTAACTTAACATTATTCGCACTTTATAAAATTTCATTCCTCTCCATATTTTCTCCTCGTGCCTTTTGAAAAAAGCCCCCCTTGAGTCCTGAAATGATTATCCCTCCTTCTATCCTGTGTTTGTATTCATAATACTTGCCAGTGTTGGCATTGACATTCACTTACAATATCCATCATTGCATATCTTGCATGGCAAGTAAGCAGGTGTTGGATTGCAACTTGCTTTGAAGGACTCATAGAGAGAAAGGGGGAAAAGAGCAAAGAGATAAAAAACCAACAAGAAAAGAAAAAAAAGGGAGAGAAAAGAGAGAAAAGAAAAGAAACAGAGATATTTTAAGTCTTCTAGTTGTTGAAGAATCAGCGGTGAAATTTTGTTTGTTTTGCTGACTCTGTTTCATCGCATTGCATTTGTTTCTGGCTGATTTTTTGTTTAAACAATTTGTATGTATTATTATTATTCTCTTTTCTTCATAGCAATTCTTCCTTTAATCAATTCAATCGTACCTAGTAGTCTTGTACATATCTCTCTCCAGCGTGAAGTTGTTTTTGATTTAGCTATAGAATTAAGAAATACATAATATAATGCCTATTCGCTATGAAGAGTTGCACTGCCTGACCCCGGGCGCTGGAGCTGGGGTACTCGAACGCTTACCGCCGCTCTCCATTAATATATTAATCCTCGGTCATAGCGTACTGTACACCGGCCCCCTGTACATACAATGGGGAGGGCTACGTCGCCACTGTGGCATAAATGTCATAAAACAAGAAGCGTTTAATGCATCATCCGTGAATCGAACACGGGTCTCATCGAATTCGGTGGCTCGGAAGCCATGGCAACGATGAATTCTACCACTGGACCAATGATGCTGATTGTTATTTTGTACAAAAATTTTTTTCAAATCGTGGATTGATCTATACAGATCACATGACTGATATTCGCTAACCACGTGATGCCGCAGCCCAGCTCTGAAATTAGATCGGCGCTCTTTCTATGTAGCTTTCCAAGGCCAATCTTAAACAACTCTACCCGGTAGGCCAGTGTTTTTACTTCACGGAATAAGAGTGATAACAATATATTAAAATTTACTTGAGATAATTCTCCTGTGTTCTTTTCACATTTACGCAGCTACATCTTCAACCTGTTTCAAGTGGGTTTGGCTGTACACCCTCTCCCGACATTATAGTAATCAATTCTCAATACCGCGGACGACGCGAGATATCACGACACACGTTCATGACGGAAAGGTGATTAACGGCGGAGTTATCTGGAGCTAGGCTGCGAGCCTGCTAGTCGCGCGACGGCGGGTAGTTAGGGCAGGAGGAAAGCAAGAGAAAAGGGCCAGCGCGAGAGCGGATTAAATACCCGGAGACGAAGCAGAGGTATACAAAGACGCTGGAAGGACGAGGGCGGTTTGGGACCCCTCCGCTCGAATCGTATGCGTTGAACGATGCGATAACGACTTTTGGGTGTTTCATTTTCTCTCTCTCTTTTGTTTCCCGCTTTCGGAGCGATTACGGACGGCATCGGTATCGCGAGACGATTTATGGGGGGAAGTGGATTACGAGTGTATGAGTGAATGACTGAATGAATGAAGGAAAGAAGGTCCTTTGCAGAGCGCTTCTACTGCGATTTGAGAGTTTTGTCATAGGGACGGACACAAGGGTGATCTATTTAATTATACCAGCTGCCGGTTGCAGAACATCTGCTGCTACTATCTGGACTCTACGCTGGTTGGATTGAATATTGGACGAAAAGCGAGGTTGGGTAGGGTTACCGAACAACACCATTCCTTAGCCCATTCTACACTTACGTTGCTTTCGACTTTTCGTGTACACGACCAAGCCTACGAGACGTGAAGACTGAATTTGGAGGAAACGTGGAGGGGGGATCGAAGCGATGGCGGCTAGTGTGGGAAGCCAGGCGGTGGCATATAAGAAGAAAGATGGCTCCCTCACGATGGCCTCGGATGGGAAATCGATTACATGGATGCCCAAGGGCAGCAGTTCCGGATTGTCACCGGTGACGATTAAAGTTGCGGATATTACACGTATGTTTTGTTATCTCGCCCCGATCATTCATTTTCCGTCGGGTAGAGATGTTTTTGATTGCTAACCTTTTGACCCCCTGCAACTCTAGACCTCCAACAAACCCCCGCAACAAGCCCGAAAGTCATGCTGAAGGTGTTCGTGCAAGTTGCCAACGCTGGCCCTAGCCCGAGTCCTAATAACGCCCCGCCTGGTGCCACGGAGCAGTATATATTCTCATTTACGTCCGGAACGAACGCCCGTGCCGAGGCTGATGCGATCAAAGATGCTCTTAGCGCAACCATACAAGCAATAAAGACAGGACAGGCTCCGACCAAAGAAGGCGCACCAGCCGCCATGGCGATCGCGAGTGCGCTGTCGTCAGTAGCCGGGAAACCGTCGTGGGACGACGATAACCGACTAATCGCGGACGCAGAACTACAGCAATCCCTCCTAAAATCCGATCCAGCACTGCAGAGAGTGTTCATGGAGACGCTTCGCACAAAAGCCGAAACGGTCAGCAGTGCACAGTTTGTTTCACAGTTTTGGTCGACGAGAGTGCATCTGCTGCGGGCGCATGCTATTGAGAAGTCGCAGACGCGCGGGTCATATAACGTACTCTCAACGCTGAAGCCCCGGGTGGAGGATAACGTGACGAAGCTTAATATTAGCAAGGAGCAGATCCAGCTAATATTTAACCAGCATCCGCTAGTGAAGAAAGTGTATGATGAGAACGTCCCCAAACTAACAGAGCAGCAGTTTTGGTCGCGATTTTTTCAGAGTCGGTTGTTTAAAAAGCTGCGCGGTGAACGGGTGACGGAAGCGGATGCGACTGATCCGATTCTAGACAAGTATCTTAGGGCTGATGAGTATGCGGGCCGCTCGTGGACGGCGCATGTGCCGCATATTATTGATCTTGAGGGGAATGAGGAGAATCATAGCCAGAGGCAGGGGAATAGACCGTATTTTGACATGAGGCCCGCTGATATGGATAAAGTGCCAATTATACGGACATTGAATTCGTTAAGTGAGAAGATCATGGCAAATGTCACGCCGGTTGATGCTGACCCTTCTGCACCGATTGGGCTGAGTGAAGAGGCATATAATGAATTGCAGCTTCGCGATCTACGCGGGGATGAGGAGTTGAAGCGTATTACATTGAATGTGCGCGACCAAAGCCGTTTCTTCACCGGGACGAAACCTACGGAAGATGAGGAGGCACGGGCATTTGCACAGCAGGATCCTCAGGTTGTTCTCCACACTTTACAGAACGACCTAGATTCCACGTTCCCACCCAATAAACGCGGCGGCGTCCGACTCGACCGCATTGTTGAGCCCGAGGAAACCGACAGTGATGATGGTGATGATAATGATACCCCTAACCAACAACAGAGCACGAAACCAAAACAAGAAAGAGTCGGCTCCAGAGCCGCCCTCGCCGCCGCGTCCTCACAAATATTCTCCGCCATCCGTGACCGCAAATCCCAATTCTCCTCCCCCTCCACAACCTCACCAGAAACCTGCGGCCTCCCCCCAGCCATCTTCGACCGCCTGACCCTCACGCACGCCACCACGACCGAATTCCTACATCAATTCTGGCAAGCCTTCTTATCCGGCAACCCGGACCGGGCAGGCGAAATCGCATCCCTAGTCGAGTCGTTGAACCGCGCCATGGATCGTATTAGAGCCGTGGCAGATGAGGCGGAAAAGGAGCGCCAGGGGGAAATTGAGAGGCTGAAACAGCATGCGAGGGAAGTCATGGCGTCGACGGGGAAGAATATTCGACCCAATTTGAAGGGGGTCGAGGGTGGGGAGAAGACGGTTAATGCACTGCTGGAGCCGACGGTGAAGGCACTTGGGAAGGCGTTGGAGGAGTATAGGAGGGCGTTGGCACAGGCACAGCAGGCTCAGGGTCGGGAGGGTACAGCCACGCCAGCCCCCGGGGGTGGGGGAGGGGGATAGATGGCCAATATACGCGTACATGTATGTACACAGCCAAATTTCTTTTTAGCTCTCTCTATTTCTGTATTTTATAAAAAGGAGCATCTGGTTTTCTACATGTATTCTCGGAGTTGTTTGTTCGGATTGCATCTGTTGCGATTGCGTGCTACGCAGGCAAAGTTACATTTTCCTCCTTTCTTTTACGGGTTGAATAGCAGCGAAATGGAATTTTCTTCGCGTAGCTTCTCACAAATTCTGTATTATTCTGTATTTTACTGATGGATAATGGCGTGGGTTGAACAGGAAACTTCAAATAATCAGAATGGCATGCCTCAAACGTTTACTAGCTACCCCGCAGCCTTGTTCCTCTAGTTAGGGCTCAACCCTGGTCTAGAGCACGCACCAGCGAACTCAAACAGGAAATTTCCAACCACAGCTCTCGATCTCCTGGCGAGCTACGGAGTACAACTCAAGAGACTCGAACAGCTAGTTACCAGCCAGCCAATAATGCCAGCCAACTAGCGGAAGCATAAAGTTCAGCCGTGTCTCGTGTCCTTGTTTTCTTTTCTCTGATGTTCGTTCGTTTTCTTACGCGAATGAATTGGGAAAGGAAATGCTGCACAAAAGGCGTCAAGCAGCATTAATTTCCACCCATTTCATTTCCGTGCATGAGAGGGAAGAAAATGCATAAGGGAAAGGGGACACAGAGATAGCGGTTTCGTGTTAACTTGCATCTGCTCTCGTCTACTCCCTTGTTAACGTTTATTTTGTTTCCTCGCGGCGCCGGCTTCAGTGCTTTGGCCGCCGTTTTCTCCCTGGCCGTCCCTGCGTCAAAGGAGACAAGAGAAAAACGAAAAACAGAAGAAAAAAAAGAAAGGAAAAAAGAAAAATTCCTGGTTCAGCTAATCGGCGATCTATGTGCAGGTCTCCGGTGGAGAGAAACAGAGGATTCAGTCCGGTTGCTGCGAGAAGCAGAATTTTTCTCTTACACCGAACAGATATCTGCCCATTTCATATACCAAGCTGAACTGGTTTTTAATAACTCGACCGTCCCTAAAGACTATCTATTACCTTCCCGGCCTCAAGACCCAAAGAAAGAAGAAAAAAATCCTGTGTGAAAAGAAAAACGCGATGCCCAGCAGAAGTTCATCCAGAAACACGTCCGAACGCCACCCCGTGTTGAACGCAGCCGCAGCGGCCTTTTCACCAACGCAACCTACTTTTTTGCAGCCGGCCAATACCGATATGCCCATCGTCGACTCCGGAGGTGGCGATTTCGTCCATAACGAGTATGTCGAGGACAGTGAGGATATGACGTTAATAAAACCTGACACTTTGGCGGCATACGGTCCAGGCTTCGCAGCGTTCCCCGAGTTTCAAATGATTGAACAGAGGGCATCTCAGATGCAAAAAGAAACATTGTTTCTCCATTCGGCACATAGGCTGGAAGTCGAAAAATTAACCTTGAGCCTCTCTTTGGAGATTGAACAGCTGAAACAGGAGTTGAATTCAATCAGAGAGTCGAATGGGAAGAGAAATGGGAGCGAAAATACGAATACGGCTGATGAGAGGAGTGGGGAGTCACCTCCTTGCGCCGGAAACGAGAAACAGGATGTCAGCGGCAACATTGAGGAAACCGAGAAACCTGATGCGGAAGCGGTAGTCGGCAAAAAGATAATTGCCTTTCTCCGCCTTACGAAGGATATTCCTTATCCGCACCGCCTGTATGGTAAAGACAATTACGCCAGCTGGCGGGAGTCGATCCTTTCCATTGCTGAGTCCACAGAGTGCAACCATATCATCGAAGAAGGGGAAAAGTTCTCTCCCTTCACGGATGAAAACACGTACCTATGGGAACAGCAGAATGACTGGTTATATGATTTGATATGGGATTCAATAGGTTCACAGGCAATGGAGTCGGTCACTCAGCCGAAAAAGCACTCCGCATATCTTCTCTGGAACCAGCTGGAATCCACTTTCCGCCGACCTCTTGAAGAGGAGCGCCGCTCTATTTTCCAGAGCCTGTATCCGTCCCAGAAAATGAGCGATAGAGAGTATATCAAGCAGTTTCAGGAAGCGAGGAGGAAGCTGGAGAAGCTTGGATTTCCAGTTCCTGATTGGCTGTTGTATGATATATTGTATGAGGGTGTTTCAAGCACTTCTCAAGATACCATCCATGCCAATTTCAAATCGAAACAGGAGGAGACGCCCAAGTTGGTGCCCCAGACACTAGATATCGATATAGTGATTGACGAGCTGGTTGCCTGTTTACCCCCAGAAGGAAACACTGTTATCTACACTAGTTCGCCTGGTGATAGTAATACCGATTTGTCGCGCGGCCCGTTGCCCTTAACGCCTTATAACGCCAAAAGTGGTGAAATCGTGTCCGTCGTAGCGAACAGGGGCAGCAACGATGACGTTAGTACTCATAGCGGAACAACTCATAGTGGAACAACCAAATCAAGCTCAAAGAAGAAAAATGAGAACAATCGTCAACAATCGTCAAGCCAAAAAAATGCAAGTAGCAACGAGACGATCACATCCCGGGACAGCAGCCGTAGAAGGGAAGAACGCCGCCAAGCCCAAACCCAAGCCCAGACTCGCTCAGATCCCAGTGTCAAGTGCGAATACTGTACTCGGCAAGGCCATACACCGTCCATCTGCTGGATAAAAAATCCGGAACTGGCCTCTGAGCGCTGGCGTCGCCAGAATCAGCCCACCATCGAATTCTTCCGCCAAAAGGCGAATCGGGAACAACGACAGCAAAATCGAAATTCTCCAGCGCTCGCACAGCAGGAACAAAGCAAAAATCGGGGCCGTACTGGACAGAGGGGGGATAATCAAAACAACAATAGTAACTCGAAGACGGGAACTTCCAGCCCAAGTCCTACGAAGATAAATATGAGCCAGAGCATCCAAGCCATTGCGAGGCAGTTCTATGAGCAGATGGATAATGAGGTTTGAAATCTTGCTTGCACCTTACTATTCCGGAATATCTTGGACTATATATAACTCTATATAGTATTTTGAGAAGCGGTTTGACGAGATAGAAGAGGTAACTACTCTGCTCTGGATTCTGCTTGCAAAAACTTTTCGCGATTCATTTGTCCCTTTTGCCTAGCCTTGCGTAGCGGTTTTCCTCCATTGTCAGCGACTTTATGTGGGGGTAGTTTTATTCTCGTCGTTGATTATTATTGCTAGGAGTGACGGTGCAAAGGGTAGCGAAAAAGAAGAGAACTTGGATTGACCATATCTTGGAATTGTAGTAGAGATAGAATAATGTGCACCTGGAAAAAAAGAGAAAAAAAAATAGAACAAAAAAAACCATAAAACCATAAAACCGAATCAACAAAAGAAGAAATCTGATCCTGATAGCTATAGCATGAGTTAAGCTTCGCCGTGTCCCTTGGTTTGGCCTGGGTGACATTCTCGGCATGCCGAGTCCTAAGGTTTCGGGAAGCCGTAGCCCAAATTGGACATGTGTACTTTAAAGTTTAGCCGCAATTGGACGTCACACTTCCCGGCAAACCGTCGTACACAGATGCTCAGAAAGCCCCAATTCACCTCACCCTCCACGCCTCTTAAGGGCACCCTTCGTTCCTCTATCCGACTATGTATGAGAACCATTATATGCACCTGACGCAGAAAATCGTACGGGACATGTTTTAAGCTTGTGAAAAAACAAATTCCATCGAACCGAAACGAACGACGACACCAAACCACTGTCCTCCCGCAACTATTCTCAGCGGGATACGCTGTTGGCACTGGCATTGCGAAGGGGGCATATGGAAATCGCCAGAGCCGAACCAGAGGAATAGGAAGAAGAGATAAAGAGAGCGGATTGAATCGTGTTTGACGACGACCATACACCTACAAAACCTCCAGTCTTGACCCCGCCATCTCCTCCATCTGATTCATTCACCCACCAAGGAGGAATAAATCGACACGGAAACGCAAGGACAACCCATATTCCGTTTCATAGAAGCTATCAGCAGCATATAAAATAATTAATAGAAGCCTCTCACACGCATACCTGTTGTCCATCTATCCCGCACACCCGCCAGTCCTTCCATCTGCCATACACTTGCGAAGATGATCAGCTCCGGCTTCACCAACGCGCCGATTTCGAAATATTTTATGGTCTTTATAATTGCTTCGTCGATTACTGCCAGCATAGCGGATGTGAAATACTTGCTCTATATACAAGTCGTGCCACATTTATGGCAATATTGGCAGGTGTGGAGAATAGGAGTTTGGCAGGTAAGTTCTTTAAAACTGGCGTTGACATCTCTGTTTCGTGGAAACTTTGGCGAGATCAAGGGACTGGCCAATTGAACAGAACTAACAAGAGTACTGTCTCAAATATAGCTAGCCTACACGAATTCGGGCGAAGCACTCTTTGCAGCACTACTCGTTTATCAGCTCAGAGTAATCGAACGGCTATGGGGATCTAGGAAATTTGGCGTATGTCCCTTCTTCCTCCTATTCCTATCCAGTTTTCGAAAGCTCCCTCCCTCCATTAAAACCAGACACCCTCCTCTTACGATAATGAAATACTAACACCAACCCTCATAGAGCTTCCTCATAACAACCTTACCCTACACAACCCTCCTACCCCCCCTCCTACTCTCCCTCCTCCTCCGCCCCCTCTCCCTAAACACCCTAAACTACCTCCCCGCAGGCCCAACGGCCATCCTCTTCGCCCTCCTCGTCCAATTCTACTCCGCGATCCCCCACGCATATAAATACCGCATCGCCACCACCGCTGCTACAACAACCACCTCCTCCTCCTCCTCTACCTCCTCGTCCTCCTCTTCAACAACAACCACCCCATCCATGAACGTCAGCGATAAATCCACCACCTACCTCCTAGCCGCCCAACTCGCCCTCGCCCAATTCCCCCACTCCCTCATCCCCGCCGCCATAGGCTGGGCGGTCGGCTATGCCTGGCGCTCGGAGATATTACCCGGTCGCGCGACCTCGTGGAGAGTACCCGGCTGGGTTTATGGGGATATGTCTGCTGACGCTGCTGCCGCTGCGCGGGGACATGGTCGCGCAGTTGAAAGCAGAGCAGCGGGAAGTGATGGCCGTGTTGGTGGTGAGGGCGTTAGTTCTGGGAGGGCTGGTGGGTGGAGGTCGTGGGCTGGTTTGCGGAGGGTGACGGGCGGTACGGGCGCGGATGCGGAGAGGTTCGAGGGCTTGCGGAGGCGGCTGGAGGGGGAGTCGAGGGCTGCAGCTGCGGCGGGAGGGGTGAGGGGTGGTGCTGGTGACAGTGGCGGGGTAGATGCGACGGGTGGTGAGGCTGGAGAGGGGGGCCAGGGCCACGGGCAGCAGAGGAGGCCGTTGGCGGGGCAGATATTGGATCGGTTTACGGGGAGTTTTTAGGGTGTGTTCACTATATACAGTATGTACAGGGCAGCACCATTTTGTCCCTACTTGTTGGGCTGTGAGGCCTTGCGACGTGTGGCGGGTATGGGGATGGATTGTGCCCATTTGCACCCATTTTCTTGTTTCTTTTATTATCTGCTTCTCTCTTTTCTCTGGGTTTTAGCAGTCATGCATATATATATACTTGTTTGCGATTTTGCATCAACCCAATTTTGTATTGTAACTAGATCGGGAGTTATATCATAGCCGTCTTTAATTTTAAAATTGAGGTATGGAGTAAATCAAATGGTATATATCGACCATTATACACATCACCTCTATAGACCTAGCTCGAAAGAATCGTCAATGTGGTTTAAAAAGACAAAAGGAATTGATTCTTATCTTTCCAAATCAAAATACAGCCAAAAAGAAAAGAAAAGAGAAAAAAAGGTTTTATGACGAGTTGTTTTTGATCATAGAGAATGAAAAAGAAAAAGACGAGAAGATCGAATTCTGGCGAAATTTAGACAAAACCAAAAGGAGAGGGAGGTCCAAGTAGAGAAGGCCAGCCCAGCCAACAAGGACTCAAATGCAAGGCTGTAGAAAGGAATAATAATAACAAAAAACAAAGAAGAGTCAATAGCCAAGTACTGAGAAAAAAACGCCAGGTCCAAATTTCGCCATCCGTTCGAGGAATCCATCCAGCTCGTCTTTTTATCTTAGTTTCGTGACATTCGTGAGGTGGGTGGGTTGGGAAGAGGGTAAAGGAGATCGAGGGGGGTATCTATCTGCAGGAAAGGAAAAAAGGAGATGGACATGGATAATCATCCAAATTTGATAGCCAACCTTTTTCGCGAGAAGTAGGATATGAATGGCGGTAGTAGAATAAAAACAGACATCAGATCCATCAATTACCATAATCTATTTCCCATTCCCCGATTTCCCTTTCCGCTGATTATCCTTGCACTCATTGCAATACCACTTGGCTAAAAACACACACGAACAAAATATATTAGCATCTGCTCCAAAACAAACCCAATATACTAGAAAATTCCGTAGTCCTATTCATAAAGGAATTAGGAGGGGGCGGGGTTAAAAACTCACAACTTTTCAACGGCGCCCTCGACAACCCCACACACGACAAATGGAACCATTCCCGCGGGCACGTCTCATTATCACACGCCACCATCTCTCCAAAACTAACTTGGTTACAATAACAATACCTCGGCTCCCCCTCTTCCTCCTCATCATCACCCTGGCGCGAGGAGTCCTCATCTTCCGTGGCGGCTGCGGCGGCGATAAGCTGCTGCGTGGCGGCCAGTCCTGCGCCCTTTTTATGTGATCGCTTGGTGGTGCCAGTGCCAGTGAGGCTACTCGTGCTCGAACCCCCTGGACCTCCGCCATCGGCTGCTGTGGTGGTACCACCGCGCGGTCTTGTGGTCCGTTGTGGCTGCGGTTGTTGCTGAGATGGTTCGGGAAAGGTAGAGCCCACTGGCGTTGAATTCTTGGACGAGCGGCCTTTTGGCTGTGGTGGTGCGGATATGGGTTCGGAGTTGGGGCCTGGTTCTGTTTTGGTTCCGTTACTGACGTTGTTATAACTAGCAGGGGCAATGTCCTCCCGCTTTGGTACCGGCTCCGCGGGTCTCGAGGCAGTAGAGGTAGAAACGTTGGCTTTCCCATCGCCGTTAACTTCGGCTAGAGTAGAAGAACCGGGTTCCATTCTAGCACCAGCTGGGTCCCGGGACAATGTGGAGGGCTTCAGGTCCGAAGAAGTGAGTTTTTCTACGATTGGAACAACCGGGTTAGAGACGTCCAGGCGGGTGATGGATCCAGGTGCAGGTCCGGGTAACGTACTTGAATTGGGCGCCCGATTCGACGCAGAAGATGAAGGCCGTTGACGGCTATTGGCTACCTGGGAACTGCCTAGTTGAGATCGGGAAGATTGCGGACCCGGGAGAGTATTGGGAGCGGGGCTGCCACCCTTTGTAGAAGGGTTAAGGGAGGGGACAGCAGGGGAAGGGAGAAGCGCTGGTGATCCGGTCACGGATGCTGCTGTGTTTGTTCTATTTTCATAGGTTTCATTCAAATTAAAATACGTTCTGCAACACTCGACACACTTAGTTTTCCAAACTAGCAAAGTTGTGACATACCTTTTTCTCCCACCAGGATTAGCATTAGGCGCTCGCACCCTCTTCTTCACGCCATCAGTAGCAGAAGGGTCCTTCGCAGCACCTCGTCCAGCACCTGTATTTGTCGTCGTACTAGCCGACCTTTCCATAGCGGCAGCGGTAGCTGAAGCTGTGGGATGAGGTTTCTCAACTCTCCTCCGTTTGGCAGGCGCAGCAGAGCTCGCAACTGCACCACCCGTGCCGATGGGGATACTAGGTGTTTCGCCGCTTCTACCTTTACCGCCCGCGCCTTTCCGCGATGGAATCCGGCCGTCTTCACCATCCGCATCAGCTTGAGTACGTCGATGTTTTCGGGACCCACCTTCCCTTCTAGCTTCGCCCTCGAGAGCCGCAGCAAGGTTCTGTTCCCGGGTAGCAGCAGTTTCGCGTCGGGGACGCTCAGATGTATTCCCTGTAGTCTTAGCGGGAGTCTTGTTCGAATACGCCCAGTGTGTGAGACTGCCCAAACGTGCCTCTTCACTAATCTCTCCCTCAACGTATGGAAAAGTCAGGTCAATGCGTCTCACTTGCTTCTCAAGCTCATTATTCGCATTCCACAGTACATGGTTCTTCTCGTCGGTAGTAATCATGAGGTCGGAGAGGGTGGCACGGAGGTCAAAGAAAATCTTCCGGCGGGCAAGTGCTTCAGGCGAGTCGTAGTTGATCGGTTCCTTCGACTATCAACAATAAAAAAGCGCAAAACATATTAGCATAGATACACACACCCACACCAATTCAAGCCGGGCTCCTCATAAACCAAAAAACACTCACCGGTACACCCCCCTGCATCAATTTCGCATAAGGCGTCGACGCCGTCGCCGCATCCAGCTGTTTCGCCAACGCCTCTTCCAACGCCCACGCCTTCCCATCCACCTCTTTCAACAACGACGCATGTCTCCGAAACTCCTTCGGCAGCGCCGTAATGGCGTCCGTGAAGTGTGTGATGGCCGGGTAGAGGCCGTGTGGGATTTTGTGCGCGCCTGCTCTGTCTCCGGATGCTTCGAAACCGGCACCAGCGCCAGCACCAGCGCCCACACCGGGCCCGAGCCCGTATACACCACTGCTGCCGTGCAGGCCTAGGCCGGCGAAGGTGGCGCGACTGGCTGTTTTGGAGGTGCGGCTGGGGTTTGTACGGGTTTGGCGGGCGGATTGGCGGATGGAGGTGGTGCTTGGTCCGGGGGCTACGGTGCTGTTGACAGTTCCGGCGTTGGAGGCGCCGGGTGGAAGAGTGGTGGCCATGAATTCCACTGGCGCTGTGTGTGTCTAGTGTATCTTATAATATGGGATCAAGGGGTGTGTGGGGAATGGAGAGACGGGGGCAGAATAGCTTCTGTCCCTTCCTCTGCACCAAGGCGAGGTGGGCGGGAGGTGAGAGGGGGCAGGGCAGCCCAGCTGACTCCCAATCAAGTGGGTGGATATCAGTGAGTGAAAGTGCAAGCGGGGTGGAAGTTTTTTTGACAATGGAAAGGGAGAATAGATATCGTGACAGGACGGTGGAGAGAGGAGAGAAAGCTGAACGGTGTCGCAGGTTGGTTGCCGGAGCTGGAGCAGAAAGATGGACCGGAATCTGATATCCAACTTCGGCAAGATTGCTGGAGCCGCGCCTGGCCCAAGAGGGTTTAGCGCAGAGTTAATAACGCTAGGCTGGAAAGGGAATAGCGTTCAGTAATGCTTGGCATCAAACCTTATCCACCGATCAATCATGAATTTACTCTATAAACAAAGGCAAAGCATTCATTATGCCGCCAGATCACATTATAATCCTGAATATTCTCCCAGGACACGTATCAAAAACAGCCGAAAGCAAAATAATACCCATGAAATATAAATAACAAATAAATAAAACCCCATCCTCTAATTTACATTTTCGTTCTTTCCCCCCTTCTTTCCCCTTCTCTTTCTATTATAAACCAAGCTTTTTGGGGGGGAATAATACAATAATACATGAAACCATGCAATATCACTATTTCGCCATGATTGATTGAGTGATTCAATCCAACTCTTCTTGCGCTATGTTTCTCTTTCTCTCCCCACCCCCACCTGTCTTATCTTTTGACGGCAATGAGACATATACACTTCAATCGCGATCTCGTCTGTCAAGCAGAGAAGCAGTTCATGAAAAAAGGGAAAGAAGGGGAAAAGGGAAGGAAAAGGCGAAACTCTTTTTCAGTTTTCAGTTTTTCTTTTTCTTTTCGTTTTTTTGGTCATTGTCGTTGACGGTTTTTTATGTAGATATTTTTTTTTGGAGAGCCCATATTAATTAAGAAGGTAAAAGAAAGAGGAAAAAAGGACAGAGAAAAGGAAAACTGCAATGGAATGGAAACACATATGCTACGTACGGTACGAACAATAATAGGAAGTGCTTGTTTTTGTTTTGTGGTTGGGCGTTTTGATGAAAGGGGGATACGATGGTGGTGGTGGTGGTGGTGGTGGAATTTTACACAAGGGGAAAAAGGAACGAAGACCTGACCTCGGGGAGGCAGGAACACCAAACAAGAGACAATGCGGCTAAATAGGAATGAAGGCGAGTGAAGGAAATAAGAAAAAGAATATACAGTAGGAAACCGACAATAAAATAAAACTTTCAATATATCTTCACGAAAAGGAAAAGTAGGGAATAATAGAGACAAACATAGTAATTAACAAAAAGAAAAAAAGAAACCCTCGGGGGTAAAAGGATATTTTCCCCCTACCCCCCTAGTTTCTCTTTTTTCAGAACCTCATACAACTACTACTTACTCCCCCTTCAACCGATCCTGATGCACCTCAAACGCATCCTGCAACAAATCCTGCTCCTCCTTAAGATGGCTAACCTTCATGCCCGTCGCCACACTCGCGCTCGGATTGCGGCCGGCATACAGTACATGGCGCCGGTTATGGTGCTCCGTCTCGTTCAGCAGCGTCTCGATGCGCGGCTGCATGTAGCTCCACGCGCCCGCGTTCAGCGGCTCCTCCTGGCACCAGACGATGTCCTTGGCGTTCGGGTAGCTGTCCAGGTTCTCCTTGAGCTGTTGCCAGGGGAAGGGGTGCATTTGCTCGATGCGCGTGATGGCGGTGTTGGTGATGCCGTGGGCGGCGCGGTGTTTTTGGAGCGCGGCGTAGACTTGGCCGGAGCATAGTATTACGCGCTCGATGGCGTCGTGGTTGCTTACGGCGCCGGTGCCGTGTTCTGGGTCCGGGATTATCCATTGGAAGTGGGACTCGCCGGTGAAGTCTGAGAGCGGCGAGCGGCAGAGGGGGTGGCGGAGGAGAGATTTGGAGAAGAAGATTATTAGGGCTGGAATGGGCCATGTTAGTTTCCTGGATACGATTCTTTTTTTATACAAGACACAAAAGGGGAAAGTAAATAAAAAGCCTGGATCTTACGTTTTCGGAATTGTCTATTCATCTGTCTGCGCATGACATGGAACAAGTTGGCGGGCGTGGTCATGTAGGCGATCTGCATGTTGCAGTCCTGGTGTTGGCGATCGATTCTGTCGCCGGTGGGGAACACTCTTGGATCTTCGTTACACAGTTGCAGATAACGTTCTATTCTAGCAGACGAGTGCTCAGGACCCTGGCCGTCGTAACCGTGGGGGAGGGACATGACAAGCCCAGACCGCTGAAACCACTTGGATTCACCGGACGCGATGAACTGGTCGATGATACATTGGGCGTTGTTGGCGAAATCACCGAATTGAGCCTCCCACATCACAAATGCATCGGGGGAGGTAAGGGAGTAGCCGTATTCGAAGCCCAAGCTGTCTAACGCGTCAGTACGTACAAACAAAGGCAAAGCAAAAAAAGGGGGCCAGGATCAAAACTTACACGCCAAACTCGCTAAGGGAAGAATTCGAGATGACAAACTTCCCTTGGTCGGGGCTAATATGCTGCAGCGCCGTGTAGGTGGTCTCGTTCTCCTGGTCGTGCAGAACAGCATGGCGCTGCGAGAAGGTACCACGCTCCACATCCTGTCCAGAGACGCGCACATGGTGGCCCTCGGCACAGAGAGTACCAAACGCAAGCGCCTCAGCGGTCGACCAATCGATATTCTCACCTTCTTCGATGGTCTTCTTCCGGTTCGCCAAGATACGTTTCAGGTTACGGTGCGCGGTGAAGTTTTCCGGGACGTTGCCGAGAACCTCGCCGAGTTTCTTCAGCGTTTCTGTGGGCACACCGGTGGGTGGGTGCGGGAGGACCTCCGAAGCCAGTTCCTTGGGGGTCTTGAATCCGTTCCATGCGGACGTCAGCCATTCTTTGCTGGAGGGCTGGTAGTCCTTGCTGCGATCGAAGCTATCGTTCAACATTCCCCAGACCCACTTCTTGTGCTCCTCGATGTCTTCCTTGCTGAAAGTCTTCTCGCGGATCAACTTGTCGACGTATTTGTCGAGCTGGTTGGTCTGCTCTGCGATGCGCTTGTACATCAGGGGCTGGGTGAAGGAGGGCTGATCCGTTTCGTTGTGGCCCTGTTTCCGGTAGCAGACGATGTCGATGACCACGTCACGCTTGAAGGTCGCGCGCCAGTCCGCTGCCATCTGGCAGACGTAGTTGAGCGCTTCAACATCGTCTCCGTTGACGTGGAAGACAGGCGCGTCGATTGCCTTGGCGATATCGGAACAATACGGGGTGGAACGAGCAAAGCGGGGGTCAGTGGTGAAGCCGATCTGGTTGTTCACGATGATATGGATTGTTCCTCCGGTGGAGTATGCGGGCAGCGAGTGGAATCCCATAGTTTCGTAAACGACGCCCTGCGCAGCAAATGCAGCATCGCCGTGAAGGAGCACACCCATGGCGGTGTTGAATTCCTTCTCGTCGTTGTTGTAATGCTGGATGGCGCGAGTCTTTCCGAGAACAACGGGATCCTCAGCTTCCAGATGGGACGGGTTGGCAACGAGGGAAAGCTGTACGCGCTTGCCGGAGGGCGTAGGACGCTCAAAATTCATGCCAAGATGGTACTTGACGTCTCCGGATCCTTCGTCAGATGGCTCCATTGTGCCGCTAAATTCGCTGAAGATGGATTCGTTGGGTTTTCGCACAACGTTACTCAGCACATTGAGACGACCACGATGAGGCATACCAATGACGATATCCTTAATGCCATAGTCAACGCTGCGGTCAATCAGAGCCTTCATTCCCGGAACCAGGGTTTCGCAACCCTCGAGGCCGAAACGCTTATCGTTGGGGAACTTGGTGGCAAGGAAAGACTCGAAACTAGAGCTCCAAATCAGGCGATCAAGGATGCGACGTTTCTCATCGACGGAGTATTTGTAAGGGGTTGGGATCTCAACGCGATCACGGATCCAATCGCAAGGTACTCGGTCCGGGATGTGGATGTACTCAATACCGTACGAACCGCAGTAGATCTTCTCGCATGCAGCAATGATCTCCCGCAGCGTCATCTTTTTCCTCGTCGCGGTCTCGAAACGTGGCAGAATACCAGGTCCAAGTGCGAATTCCTGGTCCAAGTCGGTCTCCGTGAAGCCGTAATGGTCCAACTCCAGCTCCTTGGGCTTGTTGTATCCGAAAGCCTCGGTTTCTCCACGAATTCCGAGGGGGTCAATCTTTGCTTTGTGGTGTCCGCGGGCCTGGTATGCGCGCACTAGAAGCTGGACTTTCAAGTGGTTCGATACTTCAGTCCCAGCAACACTGGCGGTCCCAGCGTCGGGCATATGTTGAGGGACACCGCCGGTTGGGATTGGGACGAGGGTTGGGGGGGGTTGGAAGGCTTGCGAGATGGGCATATTGCCATCTTCCATATTGCGGAAGTACGTTTGCCATGAGACATGGACGCTTGTGGGGTCCTTTCTCCAAGCCATGTACATCTCATCAATGTAATTCGCGGTGCTCCCTTGAAGGAAGGAATCGCTAGGATCCTACAAAATCCAAGATACGGTCAGTTTCAAAAACAAAACCACCCGAAATAGCCCCCATTTCATGGGAGTAACGAATGCCAAATTTGCTATTTTATCGCAAAAGCAAAATAATAGAAAACTGATAAGAGAAAAAGCAAAAAGGAAAAGGGAGGATGAGGACATACCACTCCTTTACTAGATTCTTCGGCCGCAATGGCCTTGTATCTCTTCTGATTCCATACCTGCTGGCTACCAACGACAGCCAACGGTCTCCGCGAGGCCAGATGCAGCTTGGAGCTACTCCGCGACACGACATTGGCGGGTTTCGACGAAACGAAGGAAAGGGATCGGGTGGTGCACGCGCAGGGCGAGCGGCGGAGGAACGCAGCGCCCGAGGACGCCTTCACCGTAGCAGTTCGCAACATGGTTGTGAGTTGTATTTCTCTCTTTTTTTTTCCACCTTTTCGGGTTTGGTTTCGTTCAATCACGTAAAAAGAGTCGAGTCGTCAAATTGGGAAAGGTTCCGACGTTCAACAAGGGTTGTCACAGAGTCTTCAGGAGGAAAAGGAATTGAAAACCTTGAAAATCAAAGAGGACAACAAGATTTTTCTATGAGTAAGAATTATGGATTTTTAAAGGGGAGAGAGACGACGGAAAGACCCCATGTCCAGGGTGGTGGGGGAAAAAAAGAGTGAGAGAGAGAGAGGGTGGTAAAAAGATAAAAAAGGTAAAAGGTAGATTTACTCAACAAGAAGAGAGAAAACAATCCAATAAAAAGATATCCTTTTTCGAAAAGAAAAATTTCCCTTGCTTATCTGCTAGTATGTTCCAGGGTTTCCCGCGCGTTCCGTAATGCGTTCCACAACTCTCTCTCTATATTCTCTCTATGGATTTTCTTTCCCCCGGTTTCCACGTCCCAACTATTATCTCTTCAGCGAAGGGAGAAGAAGATACAACAAGACGTCAGTCACCTCGAGCTATAACCGAGAGCCGGGGCGCGAAGCGATTGCACGGCAGCCAGACCCCAAAAACAACGACGAAAACGACAACGAAAGGGGATAAGGCGGGAAGTACCGACTAGCACTGTCGTTCCGCCTGGCGAGACTCCCGTTTCATCAGAGAAGAAGAAATGATTCTTCTCCTATAGTGGTGGTTTCGTGAGGGAGGGTGGGAAGGGCGAAATAAAAGCAAAGAAAAAGAAAAAGAAAAAGAAAAAAAAGTTAAAGGACAAAAAAAGAGCGCTTGTTAGGTTTATCTACAAGCTCCAGGGCAAGAAGAGTGTATAGCAAGCAGCTTTTCGATCTTCAGTCGACGGGACAAGAAGAAAGACGTGTTCTGTTCTAATCCCAAGCGGATGGCGAGAGGAATTGAGGTTCAAATAAAGAAGCAAGAGAAGGAGAAGAAGAAAAAAAACACGATGCAGCCCGGTCCAGCAGCCGCCAGCAGGGAGCCGCAACTCACTCGCCAGCCCTGACCCTGGCTGTGGCGGGAGGCTGGGCACCGCCCCGGCTGAGTCAGCGGGCGCCTCTCCTGTGACTGTGACGGGTCTGTGACAGTCGTACGCCTGCGATTGGCTGCAGTGGGCTGCGACGGGCTGCGAGTCTGCTGCTGTATCCTGTTTTGTGACCGTATTGTGTCGGGGCCAGGGGCGCCAAGACCTGGTAGGCAGCCAATCAGCGGGCAGAAGCGGCCAGGGTGGGGTTAGGGCGTGTTTGGGATTGCCTGGTATTTCCACAGAGACTAGGCCGGGTCGGGACTAGCGCAGCCGCTTTCCCGATGATACTTGCAGCAGAAAGAATACATACATCGTCATTGTGCTGATTTCCTGGTATTATTGCAGTGCAATTCAAGAGACAGTTGCAGGAAGAACAAGCAGGGAGAGAATATAGCAACAATACAATACAAATAATACAAATACATACAGAGTTTGATCGCAATTCCTCCTTTGTCCTGGCTCCTTACATCATCCTGCATGCAGATCTTGCATCCCCAACTTTTATTTAGGCGTATTGTGTGCAGAGACATCGAGGAGGACAAATATCTGTCCTGGAACATTGACTGGTGGGATCTCAGCTGTGCAGCCTGTGCCTCATTATTGCTTACTCCTTACATCAAAACCCGCATGAAACAGCAACCAGAAAAGGACCACAAACCCATGCCGTCAATTGGGCATCAAGATAACCAACCAACCAGGTTCCTTGGCATGCCGTGGCGGTGCACAGAGAGCCTTTGAATTTGAAACCTGATACAGGAGTACATTGCTGTACATACAAATAAATACCTTGAGCAGTCAAATAATACAGCCCAGGGGACGGATATACTTCAGACATTCAAGACAAGGGGAGTACAGAGTGAAGAATAGTTAGGTACAGCCCGTGAACAGGAGTGGGAAGAATAGCACAAGAGTGGGATGGGATGGATGAAGAAAGAACAAAGACCAGCCCAGGCCCGGCTGCTGCTCCTTAAGTTAGCGTTGGAAAGGGGTGAGTTATTTCCAGCACAGGGGCTAACTAAATAATGCCTCATATAAACTTGCACCATACATGTGCATGCTGTACACTCTGCTGTATGTATGCGCTACATACAGTACAAAGAGATAGTGATCTATAAATAAAAAGGAGTCATTGAATTAATCTCAACGCCCCATCCCATGCACATGACCTAGCCCTCTCCGCATGACGAGCAAAATTTTTATCAAGTAGACAAGTAACTAACTAACTAATAATAATAATAAGAATATTTCTAACTACCCAGTTAAGTTGTTTTAAATCATGTATAAAAGTGTCTCGTGCAGCACAGTCACCTATATAAACCAAGGTGGCTGGACGTCTTGCTTACCCAGACAATACAATCCATACACACATACTTACCCCATGGATATATATATGTAGATCCGAAATAACCTTCTGAACGCTGAAGGACGGGTGGGGGGGATATATCGAGTGGAAAAGCCGATGCTCGGACCGACTCCGTACCTACCTACCACACGACACCGCCGGCAGCGCACAGGTATGGTACGGGACCCCCTTTGGGTTTTGGGCGGAGGATGGAGGATGGCGCTATATAGGGGTATGTGGGTGTGGTGGGTGTGTGGCTGGATCTGTGGGGGAAATGATCTTGGATTGAATTTGTTGCTTCTTATGTATGTGATGTTGGATAGTGGGGGGATGCCTCTCAATCATATCATCCTTATACTAAAAAAAAGAAACCCAAGCAAGCAAGTGTTCATCCCTCGTTTCCAAAAGAAACCATTTAAAATAACATTCGCAGACTCCCGGGGATATTATATCAGATCAAATTCCGTTCTGTTACGAAACTATGTATTCACATCCAAAAAAAAGAAAAAGGTTTCCAATTGCATATTCATATTCCTACTGGCTCGATTCTTCTTCCTCCCTTATTTCATCTCGCCAGCTCAAGGAGATGCGTGGGTATCATTATATCATATGAAAACAAGATAAGAAGAGTTATGTAGAAGACATTGTGGAGGGGGGTAAATATGTGATATAGAACAAAAGGGGGGGGGATGTACGGAGTACCAAGAAAGAAGATCAAGAAAGAAAAAGAAAAAGAAAAACCTGGACAGCGACATGAAAATGTTAAATGCCTGCCGGGTCAAGACAACTTCAAGAAAACAAAATAAAAAAGGGGAGGGGAAGATTATCTCCAAAACAACGACAAAAGCAAATCTGCTATATATATCCAATGTATGTCGCGTCGGTATATATATAGCCTTGGTATATAGCGGAGTATATATATGTATGTATAAAATAAAGTCGCAGATATATCCAGAAATCGGAAAAATGGTTAATCCCTCTTCTCGCAAAGTTCGTCGTCAAACCGCGCACGACAGAATCTTTCCCTCCTTCTCCCCCTCCCCCTCAATTCATATATCTCTTTCTGGTTTTCTCATATCAACCCGCTGGCCATAACCTCCCTCTCCACAACCTCGCGCTCCCCACTCTCGCCCGTACGCCGCCTCTCAAGTACCCACCGGTCCCCACCCGCCTCATCTGTCTCCTTGACGTAGCTGATGCTCTCCGTCGTGCTGTTGGCGCGGCTGTGCTGGGATTTGCTGGTGGTGTTGGTGTTGTTTTCGTCCTTGGGGTAAGATGGGGTGGTGGCATTGACATTGGCATTGGCAACGGGAGCATTGTCAGGGTCCATTTCGAGTGGCAGGTGAGGATGGGAATGGGTCTGGCCCTGATGATGATGTAGTTCGGAGGGTTTGGGTGGGGGAGGGAGGGGTTTGTCTTTGTCAGACGGGGTGGGTATGGAATTGTAGTTGGCAGAGGTGGAGAGCGTGGAAAAATCATTGTCCACTTGCTGGTGGTTGCGAGGCGCGTGCGGGTGAGGATGGGAATAGGGCTGCTGCTGCTGCTGGGAGACATTGCCGCCGCTGCCGCCGCCATAACTGCCACTCTCCATACCCCCCGGCGACCCAGCCGGCAGGGAATTATGATTAGTATTATTATTAGCATTATTAATATTGTTGCCGTTATTATTGCCGCTACTGCCGCACCGTCCCTGGTCAGCCATTACGTCGTGAAAACTAGCAAAGCTGCCCCGACTCGATGCTGCCGCGGCCATACTAGTCGCGACAGGAGAAGTACCATGGTGGCTAGCCGCGCTGCTCCGCAAGCTCCCATTACTCCCGCCCCAAGCCCCACGTCTCAGCTTCATGAGCGCATTCATCTGATCATCAATGCTGCCCAAATCGCCGAGATGCGCCAGAGGCGGCGGAGGGTTTGTCAACGACGCACCCGACCCGCCAGCAGCGGCGGCGGCATGCGCCGTCAACGAAATGATGGAATTGCGCGTGCTCCACTCACTCCGTTCAGTAATGGGAGTGAGGCTGGGTTCCTGGAAATTGGCACGGCCGCTATGGCTCCTCGTGATGCCCTCGACGCCGCGCGAGCCGAAGTAGCCCCCGAGAACCATCTGGTCGTCGCAATTGTTGCCCATGGACTGTGGATAGAAGCCGAATTCCTGCCCGTAGAAGCCCTCGTCGTCGTTCTCGAGGGCTTCGGCGTTGGCGGCGGCGATTATCGGGTCGTCGTCGAGGTAATCGTCGTTGTAGTCGAAGTCGTCGAACACTTCTTCAAAGGCCATCGAGTCGACGTTTTGGCTGACCCGGCTGTCATCTGCCGTCAAGCCTGGGTGGGAGTCTGGGGAGAGCGGGGCGCTGCCTGCACCGCTTGATTTTTCGCTGACGCTGCCACTTCGTTCAAATCGGCCGCTCAGAGCGGCTTCGTTGGCTGCTTTGGCGAGTGCGCTGTGGTATTTCTCCAGATTTCCTTCTGTCAGTCCTCGAATGGTGCTTGCTTGGATTGCCAGCCCATTTATACTCCCCGCCATTCCACTTATACCTCCGTTCCCCCTAGATATATTGCGCTGCAGTAGGCTGTTCTGAGCTACAAGGGGTGCCATTCCATCCCCATTAGCACCGTCATCGACACCATGCCCTTCTGCATGTTGGTCGTTATTCGCTGCATCCCCGCTACCGCCAGACACAGTCGGCAGCTGCGTAGTGAATTTTGGCTTCCTTTCGAAAAGATGACTAGTCTCATCGTCGAAAACAGATTCGTCAAACTTTTCGCCCTCAATTTCCCCCAAGACATCGTCGATCATGCCATCGTCAAAATACAAATCATCTTCATCGCTATCAACATAAAAGGTAGACTTCTCTTCCACACCCTGGCTAGAGAGAGGTTGCGGCGGTTGTTGTTGTTGTTGTTGTTGCTGTTGTTCTTGTTGGAGCGAGGATTCCGCGGACAACATCGCAACACCTGCCCCATTCGGAAAGAAAGCCATATTGTTGTTGGGTAGTGAAACGTTAGATGAAGGCATACCACTAGCTCCGATGGCAAGACCAGCAAATGCAGGGTTAGGACTTATCACTGGCGGGGTTGGCATGCCGTTCTCTGGCGAGCGAGGCGCAGAGGCGTTCAAGTCTAGCGGACTCATAGGATTAGACATCACAGGAGGCAGTACGGGGACAAACAGTTGGTTCCCGTAGGGTCTAAACACATGTCCCGGGCCCGTAAATTCATCAAAATCATTGTCCCCAAAATCAGCATCCGCATTCACGCCGGGGATCTTCTCTTCTAACCCGTCATCATCCATCATGGCATCGTAGTCGAAATCGTCGTCATCGGAATCATTCGACCGATCAAGTTGAGCCTTAGCCCGCTTAGCAGCTTCTTTCTGCTTGTGCTTTTCCTCCATTATCCGCTCCTGGGATGTCGAGTCTCCACTCGCCATGTCGAAACTAAATCGTGACGCATTGCTCGTGAGATGTCGAGGTAAACCTGAAGGTTGAAACGAGCCATCGTGGACTATTGAAGCTTTGGATCTTGTACTGGGTGACCTGACGTCGGAAGAAATAGAGGCCCTCTGGCCCTGTTTCTTTTTTGAGCTTGCTTGTCGTAAAGGCAATGGCGTATCATAGAGTTCTAGAGAAGAGTGCGGTCGGGCGGAGGATGAAGTTCTCCCATTCGACAAAGCCTCCAGGCGGTTTCCATCACCACTATTCACGCCCTGCTTCTGATTTTCCGAATTCTCCGTTGACGAAGGGGCAGGAACCGGAGTAACATTATTAATATTAATATTATTCTTATTATTATTTCCCTGAGCATCCGGTACATTCACAGCTTGACTATTCACAGCCTGCTGTTTCATCATGGGCACATTCGGTCTCGGCCGCGGGGCGGAGAAGTCGTGAAAAAGATTCCCTCGAATCCTCGGATCATAGTCATCTGGCAACGCAGGTAGTCCCAGCCTACTTGTGCCTATATCGTCCAGGCGCGGGGTAAGTGTTTGACCAGATCGACGGCGTGCCAGAAGAGCCATGGGGTTAAGGAGATTCAATCTCGTTTTCCCCGCTCGAGATGGGGCCGGTTCGTGGTTGGCATCGTGGCTGCTGGCATCACGTCGAGAGTAATAGCTGTTGGTGATGGTGCTGCTGCTGTTGCCTTCGTGTTTGGCCAGTTCACGACCGGGAATAAAAGTATTGCTGCTGCTCCCGATGCTAGGTTCCACGCCGGAGTAGCCAGGCGGAGACGGTTTCATCCGTGCATTGTTGTTGTTGTTGCTGTTGTTATTATTATAGCTTCCTGGCGAATAACCTCCAGGGTTGCCACTGCCACCGCCACCACTATTCCCCTTCGAGTTGTCCGAGAGTATATTCTTGCCAAAGGTAAGCTTCCACGGCGAGGTAGGTTTGCTATTGTGGGCAGCAGCAGAATCGTACTGGTCCGGCCGCAGCATTGTTGCCTGTTGTTGAGATTGAGAATCGGGAGACACCAGCGATGTTTTCTTCGGATCATCATTTCCGGCCGAATGTGGGCGCGCCGTGGAGGGAGGGATATTAATGCGCGGCGAAGCTGATAATGAATTAATATTTTCACGACCACTGCTGTAACCGCTGTTACTATCCTGTTTCCTCTTTGTATCAGGCCCATGTTCCGCTTTCCCACCGTAACTATTATACTTGTGGTTGTTGCTATTGTAATCTGACGGGTGTTGCTGCTGCGGCTCAAACCACGACGCCGCCTCTCCAATTGTACTCGAGAGCTTAGGGGAATACGACGACGAGTCGGGCAGTGGAAGTTGCGGCGGGAGATGGCTGCTAGCAGAGGGCAGAGCAACTGAAGGGTGTGTCGTGGGTGACGGCGAAGTTGCGGGCGGGCTGGGCCGACGGTGCTCGCGCCGCAGGTACGAGAAGACTGTAGACGGAGGCATGGCGACGGTGAACACAGGTGCAGCGCAGACACAGGCACGGGTACATTTAGTGAACGAGCGTATCCCCCCTCATTCCCTTGAGGGGTTGGTTTGGGAAGTGGGAAACGGCTGGGCCGCTTGGTCTCCCCCTAGAATCGTTACAGGAAATCAAGATTGGAGGGTCATGATGGGGTTTTGTTAAAGGGTTTGAAGGTGGAAGGCCGTGTCTCCTCTTTTCTGTTTGGTTAAGATGAAGTGAGACGGCTGGTCGTGGTTGGATGTAAGGGCATAGCAGTGATGATAGTGAGGGGACGAGACATGCACCCTGAGGCTATGACGGTATCAATGTGTCAGTGTCGTGTCCAGGCCCAAGTAGCTGGGTTGGGTCGCGCCAGACAATGCAATTGTTGGAAAGCAGGGTACGAATAGTGGGATGACAGGCGAGGTCGGGGAGCTTGGGGTCGAAGTTGGCAGAAGTTGGAGGAGGAGGAGTCGAGATACGGTTGTTGTTGTTGTAGTGGTGGTGGTGGTGGTGGTTGCTGACGGGTTGGAATGTTTATTTGGAACTCGGCCCACCAGCAGGAAAAGTCTCCGACACAGAACTATTTGCGCCACAGTATGATCGGGAAATTTTGGTAATTGGCTCTGAGGAAAAGAGGGTCCCAAGCTGATGATGGTTGTTTTTAATTCTACAGTACTTTTATTTTTATCATCCAACCTTTCTGCTAGACCATGTAAATCCAGACAAGATTAGCTTCCAGGAAATTAACTTAAACCTAAGCTCGCAAAACCCAATCGCGCGAAGAAAACAACAAAAAAGGAGACAAAAAAACGAGCAAGATGTGCCATGACGATTTCTAATATAGGTATATTTTAATTGTAATTATTGTAATGTACATGTACCTCCTCACAAATAGAAGCCTGGTGAACGCTGGAGAAGGCAGATGGGGAAAAAAATGCGATGGCGACAAATGACAACAAATGAGATGTACGTTAAAACTTAAATTGAAAGTAAGGGAACCAATAAAAAGGGGGGGACCAAAAATAGAAAACCGTAGAGATCTCGCCGGTTTTCTTTATTGTTTGAGGAAACACCAGGGGGAAAAAGGAGGACGAAAAGGGTTATGTAACTCGTGCGCCCCCGCTTCCGAAAGTGATGAAGAATCATAGATGATAGGTTGCTTGCGTCCGGTTATATGATCAGAGGAAAAGAAAAGATAATTAAAAGGAATATGGAGAAATGGAAAAGAAATGAAAAGAAACAGAAGAAGAAACAACTCGCTAGTTATGCATCTGTCATAAAACCCGCTCAAGAAGAAAATGAAAAATGAAAAATGAAAAATGAAAAATCCAAACCAAATACGTGAAGACTAAAATGAACACAACGCGTGTCTTCTACCTCCTCCATCCCCCATTTAATACCGCACACTCTGCCTCCACCGATCGATAAGATCGCGCTGGCGGGGGTCAATGATCGGTTCATACTGCTGTCCACCAGCAGCAACACCACCGGCAACGGCGTCCGGGTATCCATTTCCATATCCATTCCCATAGACTAAACCCGTGCCCAGGTTATTCATCCCCATCATGGGTGGGTACTGCGTGCCATTCCCCAAGCCGGGCCCATATCCCATCGACGCATGCCCTGCGTGCGCATGCGCATGTGAGGATAGGTTCATAGCGTATTTGGTGCTTTTGCCAGCGTATCCTTGCTGTTGCATCATCGACACGCGATTGGGTATCTGCTGCTGCGCGGAGACGAGGGGTTGGTGGGAGTGCCGCATTGTATTCGCTGCCGTAGCTCCATTGTTGGGATACGGATTATTTCCGCCATTGCGCGCCGGGTGCGCTTGCAGGACACTCGCCATGCTATGTCGCTGCTTGGTGATGGGTGGAGCTGTAATATTACTTTTCACCGCACCCTCACCCTCACCCGCTGCCGCCTGCGCCTGCGCCTGCGCCTTCTCGGCCTGCAAACGCCTCCGCCGTTGACCGAGCGTCTCCTCCTCCTGTGGCTCCGCGGAGTCCGGGACGGCAGGCGACTGCTGCTGTGGATCCTTAGCCTGCTGCTCAGTCGATGAGCGTGGCTCATCAATCGACCCGGCGCCAAATTGGCCGAGAAGCTCATTTGTGAAATCTCTTGATAGCCGTACGTTAGCTTCCTCGGCTTTTAGCCGGCGGGCGCGTTGAGCTAGCGTTTCCCCTTCCTCGTCGTCATCCTCCTCGTCTTCATTATTGTTGCTTGCGGCGCCGTTGCCATTGATGTTGTCACCGGGTAAGAAAACTGTGCTTGCTCGTGGCATAGGGGTTGCAGAGTTGCGGGCTCCGCCAACAATAGGGCCACCGCGGATTCGCGCCCGACGACGGCTGAGCGGTTCGTTTTCTTCCAGTTCCAGCTTCTCCATCAGGCCCATTGGCCTGTTTTCATCACTCTGTAGGTTTTTAGGAAACAGGACGGCGAGGGGCACATCATCGTCGTCCGGTTCATTTCGTTCGGCAATAACTGGATCCTCCCACGCGAGGGTGATGTGCTTTTGGTTTCGCGCTGTGCGTTGGTGTTGGGCGACCGCGTCGAGTTCGAGCAGGGTTGAGTGCATGCCGTTGGGGAAGGAGGTGGCTGCGGTGCGGTTTCGTTGTTTTTGTTCTTGTTTGCGCATCTGGAGTTCGGCGAGGAGGGTTGTTGGGGCTCCGACGTAAGTTTCCTCCTCCTCTTCCTCTTCGTCTTCTTCCTCCTCTTCCTCGCTATCGTCCCTAGTTGAACCTTCATCTCTCTCAAGTCGGCTCTCATTCCGTTCATCATTATCCCGTCGCTCCATATCATTGTCAAGGTTCGTACCCGAGCGACCTTGATCACCTTCATACGATTCGCGGAACGGAGTGACCTCATCGGTGCCCTCAGCAGCATGTCCTTCGGTCTCGTTACCTCCCTCCTGCTCAACGCTACGGATGCCAGTTCGGGACGGCATCACGCTATCCCGATTACCTACAGATTTGCGGGAAGCATGTTTGCCCTGCTTACCCGCTAGAGGCTGGAGCTTTTTCTTCCCCTTGGGTTTGCCGTACACCTCAGCGCCAACATGACCTACGATGGGGTGATCAGTAAACGCACTAACGGGCGCCTGGGCGGACGCATCAAGAATGCTATCAAGAGTAGCAACAGCCGAATTCTGCTTGACTTCAATGTCTATCTTGGCTGGGGCCTGCTCAAAATAAGCCGATGCGCGTAGATGTGGCGGGATTGCGGATGCTCTCTTGTTATTCCGTGGCTCCGTAGATTCCTGCCCAATCTCCTCCGGATCCGGCGGCGGTAACCACGCCGCTGACTTCCTCGCATCCGCTGGGAGTGAATTGATAAGCTGCGTACGGCGTTTTTCGTACTGTGGCTCAGGCGCTCTTTTCGATCGTCGGGGGGGAAGGTTCAGCATCATTGGAACAGGGGCAGGGTAGAATACCATGTTTTGGCCTGGTGGCGGATTGTTGAAGGATTGTGATTCCCTAGCCAGTGGCGGTTTCGACAACGAAACACGGGGGCCTGGGACTCGTTCCCTTGGGAATGGTGTGAAATGAACTCCATCGAAGTCTTTAAATAGAGCCGTAGATTGCCTGTAAGTATCCGTTGAGCCTGCTGTTGTGGGACGTTCTTCGGGGACAGTTTCATCGTACGTAGGTTGAGGCTGGTCAGGGTCATGGGTTGGCTGTTGTTGCTGTTGTTCGTGGTGGTTGTGGTCTTGATGTTGATTATCAATGAAATCATGTTCAGGAAGTTCTAAAGGAGGGAGGTATGGAGGGGCAGCTGCGCGTGGTTCGTGAGATTGGGTCGGTTGATCCTCGTTTTCGGGTTCAAGGACCTGAGCTAGTCGTGAAGCAACTGAGGTGGATCGAGCGCGAGATGCGGCAGCGCCGACTTGCGAGGGAGAGGCAGACATAATTGAGCTCTGTGGTGACCCGACGTAACCTCCTGGGGAGTATCCGTTCGACCTTGCCGCAGTATTCACCCCAATGATAGAGTTTGATAGCGACGAGGTGGAAAATTTGCGGACAGGGGAACCCGGGCCGAAAGGATGGTAATCAACCGCGCTACAGCTCGCAACCGAGAGCCTCTTTTGTTCCTGCTTCAATTTGCGTAGTTCTTCCTCAATATCCGAAGTGGTGCTCAAAGTCTCTGCAGATTTTTCCAGCCGCTCAACATTCCCCACGTAAGCGCCCTGTAGCGACTGAAGGTCAGGAGTCGGGTGGCAAAGCGGAACAGGATGAGCAGAGACGGGGCTTCGAATTAGGGGTTCAGCTGGAGGTGCGGGCGCGGCGGAAGTGGCGTTTTGGATATAGTGGCTGGTGGAGGAGCCTGTGGTGTTATTATTATTGTTCGAGTTGTGAGCGGAGGAAGCAGGCTGTGAATCATTAACCTCGCTCATATGATTGGATTTGACGAAACTGTCTCCTGGCCCTCTGTGCTTCGGTGAGGTGGTGTCGTAGTCATCGTCTTCCAGAAGGTCATAGCTGCTGGTGGAGGCGGGCCCTAACGATCTCATAACCGAGCCTAGCGATGGGCTGGGCTGATCGCCCACTCTGGCCGCATTCATAAACTTTGACCCTCCCAGATTGTCCATGTTGAGCGTGAGTTTCTGAAAGGCGCGGCGGCGGTTTGGCTGGGGAGAGGACTCTGATTTATCCGAAGCTGAGGCATTGGAGGCCACTTCGTCGTTATCGTCGGACTGGGAGAGGGCGTTGTACTCCATGATGAAATGCGGCGACGGTGGCAGCTGCGGAATAAGGCGGAGGCGGCGAAGTCCATAAACACAGATGCGCGGATGCAATCAGCAAACGAACGGAGGCGTATTCATCGAACCCGGAGCCAGACGAGCAGGAAGCACCAGAGTAGGGAGAGAGAGGGGAAGAAGTAGGTGAACAAAGGATGGAAATGTTGGAGTGACGTTTAGTAAGAGTTGGCGAGGTTGAGGCTGGCAAAAAAAAGTTGGTCTCGTGAGCCCGGAGAGCCGCACGCAGAAGGCGACAAACGATGACGGAGGAACTGGGAACTGGAAACTGGAACTTGGACAAGGAGAGGCGGCAGCGAGATGGAGTCAGATGAAGAAAATAGACCAGGACAGTTGCACATGTAACACGGGCCTGTTCTATCTCGACTCCGGAGCCGTGGGGAAGCCGGTTGGTGCGGCGACAGATGTACTGTGTATTATCTCGCAGCGCAAAAAGCCGCTTTCCAGCCGAGAGAACGCGCCTAGGGAATCCGTCACTGGATAGTTAGTTCGTTGTTTGGATAGCTAACTCTTTGGAGAAGGTCGTATAATCGTATTTAAGTTCCTTCTTCGCTTTCAACGTTGAGACTGTGGAGCGGGGCGGAAGAGATCCAACAAGTCCAGTCGTTGTATAAACCAGCGATCCTCGCAACGGCTTTTGTTCCACAAGGAAACAAAAGAGCGTTGTGTTAAATAATACTACTCTTAATTTAATAATGGTACTAACTAGCAAGGGATCATTTATTAATACGTCTTTGAATGGTTAGTTGGAAAGAATCCGAGATAGTTCTATATAAAACTTTTCCCTAAATAACAAGTGCTGATCCCCAATTCCCGGTTTTACTTTGTCTCTCTGGTTTTCGACCGTCGGGGGATCAGATCCATGCCATGGGTAATTTTCTCGCCCGGGATGTCACATCCAGACACGAGCCTAGAACAAAAGCAGTCCAACATTGTTCAATCAGCGGCGCGGAAGCCAGGCTGAGACATGGGCAGCGATAGAGGGAGGGCCGCCCCGCCGTTGTCCCTCCTGAGTCCCCTCGGCTCTGATTAACGTTGTTTCTGGGGCTATCAATTGGCTGGGCTAAAAGAAAATATCGCCAGAGGAGCGCCAGGGATGGTAGCTTGGAACGTTTGCTGCACGCCGTCGATCAGTTCAGGGCTGGGATCCATGGGAGAATTTATTATTATTCTCGCAAAGGGAACGAGGGCAGAAAGGGTTTTCGTGCCTTTGTTGAAGAGAAGATGGTGCCAACTCATAATAATGGCGGGGATGGTATGTTCCATCTTAACGCTGTCATTGTCAGACCTGTGTTTCTTCCTTACTGAGCCTTGTGCTATGATGGTAAAGGAGTGTCAGCCAATTCCCCGTCAGATCAGATCAATCAGATCAAAACTGTTTTCCTGTTCCTGATCTTGTTCCTGGTTCTCGTTTCTTGTCAACTCGTGCTCGGTCCTTGGTTCGCGTGGCCTTGGTTCCGCGGTCCAAGCCGTGTTTCAGGCTTTCTTCATCTTCGGTCCACAAATAATACGAATTTTCCCAGCGGCCTCTCCACCAAAAATCGGGTCCCAACAACATCCATGGATATTCGCGACTATACCCAACCCGGAAATGGAAAGAAACTGCCCAGTGAGTTGGGGGGGCGTGGCACATTGTGATACAGGACCAAGGAAAAGATAGGTATCTCGGCACATAGTCCGTTGACAATTGACAGCTCAAGTTCGATGCGGTTGATTCTCATTGAACTGTGCGATATCAGTGAAACAGACACGAAGATTGCTCTTAATAGCCGCGGAAATAATACGACTCGTAACTATCGTAACGGAAGCATTGCCAATTCAATGGCTGAAGTGAGCGCTTCTTCTTCTTTTATCAAATTTCCGCAAATGAAACTTCTGTGCGCATTCTTAAAAACCTTGGAACACCCCCTGCATCGCTATTATTGCAGGATTTACCCGGTTTCAAGTGATCCTCTTGTAGGGAGTCCAGGTATCCACCGTGCATTAGGGCATATTATCTCGGTTCAGTTCCCAGAGTTGTCCTGTCAGTCAAGGGCCGAGATTTTGAGGTCTAATAATATGCGGAGGAAAGAAATGATAAAAAATAGACAAGTGATCTACAGGCATCGTTGAAGATGTGACTTGCCTGCAGGGAGTTGGGGGTTTGGAAAGATAATCGATCGATGTTCCTGGTAGGGATAGGGCGCGCGTCAGATCTCCATACTTCTGTGCCAATGGATGCCCTGCTTAGCTTGACGAGATGATCTTCAACTTCTAATTAGAAGAGCTGGGATTGTCTCAGGTTAATTCACTAGTGCTCTCATGTAGGCATTCATTTCCAATATAACCATCCATCTGTTATGTATCCGCGAGTTCCATTAACAATCAGCCACTGTCAAGGTTTCCGCCTAAAGAACAGGGGGGGGCAGGAGTATGAATTGTCATGAAATATACCGGACATCCCCCACAAAATTCTGTATACATATCCAACAATGATAAAAACCGGCCTGCAAGGAGAAGACTCACGTCCCACTGCTCGGCTATCTGTTATGAATGCGAATCGATGTGTTCGTTTTGTCTTTCCCGGGCGGGGGAACAACAAGATCTAATCTTATCACCACGTGATCAACATCAGACCGCGACGAGCGAAAACCGACGCGAACTCGAGATCACTCTTGACGCAGAGACAAAGACTGGGAAACCCGGTTACAGACAGCACACCCGCATAGTGTGTTGAGAGGGCAGGGCATGAAAAAGACATTCTATCCAACATGTCCTACTATGACTTAGACGCCATTCTGACCGATGCTCAGGTATGGCACACGTCTATCCTTTCCTCCACCACCTCCCCCTCCTCCCCCCGCGGGTTTGCGAAATATAATAGGAATGCGGAGTTCATGCTGACGGAGTGAGCGACGGCTTTGATAAGAAACTACCATGCACATTCGAACTCGAGGTTCCAGGGCTGGGTTATCTGGATGGTAATGTTGGGGGGGATGTATGTTTCTTCATACCCTTTGGCTTTGCCTCATTGCTCATTGATAGCACCATTTCCGCCCCGATATCGATAGGCAATACCTTCTCGCCCTTCTGCCCCGCCACCGCGTATGGAGATATTGCTGGACATATCCCGAACTAATTTACCCACCCCTCTTCCCCCCAGATAAAACCAGGTACCCGAATCGATCTCCCCCTCTGGCTCGGCGAGATGCTTGCTGTCGGGTTCGTCTTCCTTTCTTTTTACCCATCCCATCCCATCCCATCCCATCCCACCCAAGCCAACCGCAGTACACCCCAGTCCCAAATACTTAATTGCCTCACATACCCCTCCCCCTTCCCCCGTCCCCCCTCCCCAACTAACCAAGCCGACAGCGCCCGCACCAACTCCTCCCCGCTAGTCACCCTCGACATGCCCAGCGCCCTCTCAGAGAAAGTCCTCAACGCGCTAAAAGCCGACCCGCGCACCGTCGACCTGCGCTCTCTCGCGCCGCACTTTTATAGACTTGGAGCGCGCATGCTGGAGCTCGTCGAGGAGGAGGAAATGGTTGATGTTCTTATGGAGGTGCGTTATATTGGATATGTGTGTTTGTGTGTCTTATGGAAGAGGGGGGCGGATGGATGGGAGCAATATGATTTTCTGTCGATTGATTGGCTGACTGGGATATAATGCAAACGCAACGCAGACATTCAAGAAACGCGCGATGGAGATTGCAGACCACGCACATAACTCGCGCGGCGCACTAGGTGATGGGGTAGAATTTCTACGCGGGTTAGATGAGACGGAGAGACAGTGTGAGTCTATACTACATTCATATACATTCATTTTTACCCACCCGCTTTGCTGCCGTGACCCGTTAAACCATTGCGATATTATTTTTTATTCTTTCGTTTCGTCTCGGTTCGGTTTCCCCCTTTGTTTTACTCCTTGTGATATCGTGTGTGTTTTTTATACACTGCTAGTTCTAACTATCCCGGGATAAAATATAGTATTCCGAGCAGCTCATGGGAGTGCGAAGGAGATGCGTGTCTGGTCAGGGGAGACGAGGAAGAAATAGATAGAGAAGATATGATTGTTAACCATTATGAAGCGGATGGGTAGAAGAAAGAGTAGAAAATACTCCGCGGATCATTTTGACATCAGCATCGGAATTGGGAACTAGAACTTGGGTTTGTGTATGGAGTTTTTCGGCAGGCGTTCGACAGGGGAATATATATATATATATAGTAGTGCTATTATCTCACACACTCATATGTTAAAATTTCTTGCTTTGCCTTCCTTCACTCGCCCACTGCGTGAAATAGACTGTTCTTGTCGTTTCTGTGCTACTTCTTGAAAGTTGGTGGGGGGGGGGGGGCGTCCTATGGTCCCATATATATAAAAATAACCGACGCCGAAAGTTTGGTAGCTCGGGCGGGACAGGGGCATCGGGTTCCACATAACTTTAATAGTTAGGGGATCCAAGGTTTGAAGTTTGAACGTCAACATACGAACCTTGGAACGGGATCCATATAGATAGATGTGTTTGGATATGGACGCGCTGGTAATAATCACCTCGGGCACTCGATGGGGGGAATGATGGTGAACATGGGCGAAAGTCGCGCTTCCGATGCTGTAGATAGAAATGCTTGAATGGGGGCAGTGCAATTGAGTAACAGAGCAGAGCACTCCGTAGATCTGGCGAACGAAGCCTGGGGTTTTATCTATACGCAGCGTAGATAAATCTATATGTGTATCTGGCGCTTCAGGGGCGTGCAACAGCAGAAAAACGCAGCGTTTTGCGTCCGTCCCAGCTGTTGTTCCGTTATTCTTCTTTTCCCCCGCCCCCTGAGCGGCTGAGCCCTGGCTTTGGGTCCTGGGACAAGAAATGGCTAGCTTTTGCCCTTATTTAGTTCGGCGACTACTGCGGGGAGCGAGGGTCAAAACCTCCGAATGGGAACGCTGGGGAACTTCGGATCCATCCAGGTTGACACTGGCACTGGCAGCCTCATCCCTATTCAAATCGGCTTGTGGCTCTAAGAACTCAATAAGTAAGTAGATGCTCCGTAGTAATTGAGTAGAATCCATCTTCAATGCGCGATATGTATGTTTTACCTTATTCCTCTCCGGCTGTAAACTCCATGCATTCCACAGCCGGGCAGCCGGGCAGCTGGGCTAGGCTTGACTCCACTTGTCCCTGGACTGGTCGTGAAGGGGGTGAAGCTAGTCGGATAGGCTGCAGACAGTGGGTGGTGCTTCACGCACGGTGGTTTGCTGGTCGATTTTTTCTTAGCTTCAAAGCTCTCCCTGCTGGTGATGTCGAATCGCTGCAGCTGGTTGGACAAGATGCTCGTTTCAGGGGGGGGGGAGGAGAGAAAATCCAGAACCTGCTTTCGAGCGGTCTTTGCAAATTGAATTTTATTTATCTTAGAAACAACATTTGCTTGCTTTCCACGGCGTATTTTGGAGTTGTGTCTCCTATCTCTTTACCCGTCACTGTTGCCGATCGAGGGTTTGTGCGAGCGCTCACCAGCCACCAGCAAAAAGCAACGGACGAACGCGCCGACGTTGACTGCTCACTTCTCTTCTTCCCCTGAATCACTCAACTCGACTCAACTCCTCTCCTCAGCTCTCCAATTGACCACTCCGCGATATTGCTAGCCTCTTTCATTACTTCTTTCCTTTACACTATACATTTCTACGGAACTGTCGTCTCTATAGACATTGCTGTCTCGGTTCATCCTCTCCAAACCCGCTCGCGGTCCTCCTCCGCCTCCTCACCACCACCACCACCACCACCACCGGCATATCCCTATTTCACTGCTTTAGAATTTACTAAATTGGATACCGGGTCAGTGTCCTGCCGGACTCATGGAGACATGCCCCCCGCAACAATTGAAGCTCTGATTTGAGACTGTTCCACTACCTCCGTCGACACGACAACCTGCCCACTTTGACAGCAACCAGCCGTCCTTATATTTTATTTTAAGCGGAGGAAAATATACACGCGTTCATTTATATACCTCTATATATATATACACTCTCTCACATCCCTACTTCATGGTTGACCCCTCGTCTTATTTCGGCTCTGCTACAGAACGCCAGACGCCTTGGTTGAACGAAAACGCTTCATTCTTCGCTGCCAAACATGGATACTCAAAAACACTATAGACAACGCCTTGCCAATGGCCCTGCCTCTTCTCCCACAGTCAGAGTCGCTTCTCGCTCTCAGAGACACTTCTCTGGTTAGTCCAAGTTAATTCAATTAACTGTTGTTTCGTTAACCGTTCAATCGTTACTGACGCCGTTCATAGCTGAGCCCTCAACACCTGATCACTCACATCCCTCCAAGTCCCATTCCCAGAGAAGGAGCGCGAAGAATGCCCCCGCCAACATTTGTACCGGTACGTATATATATATCCTCTATTTGTTCAAAAATACTTGCTTGGGTCAGGTTTCTAAAATGTGTAATGGTTTAGATACCTCGAGAGTATCCGCCAGCCCCTCGTCCACTCAACATGACACCCCACAACGTGAGTCTATTACCGGCTACCTACTTAAGATCTACAAGGAATTTCAATTAAGATGTATAAACTGTTATTGTAGGAAATATGGATTCCACCGGATCAACCCCGCTCGTCAACCCCACCTCCTCCCTTCTCCAAGGTCTGATAAATGAACAGCGTGCCAGCCGTGGCGGACGTAGAGCAGTTTCGGAGCACCCTAGCGACACCCAAGTCCAGACGCCAACTATCGCTCCGTCTCAAGATGATTCGTCATCGGAGAAACAACGGAAAGTTAACACCGCTTTATCCGCTGGATTGAAACAGCCTAGGGAGATGGGGATGAGAGAGATGGACCAGGTGAGGATTTCTCTGCTGTCTCAAGGCAGCATCCGATGTACTGACCTAGCCGTCTTTTAGTACGTTTCCAAACTGAACAAATTGAACTTCGACCTCAAATTGGAGATTTACCATCGATCCCAGCAGCTCGTTTCGCTGGAGAAGAAACTCGAACGCATGGAGGTCCTGGAGGAGGAGGTTCAACGACTACAGGGGGCGGAAGATGAGCTACAGGAATTACGCGAAGTAGAAGAGAACAATCAACGGCTGCGCGAGTCAAACGAGCACTTGCGCTTGGAGCTGGATAAGCGAGATCAGGCGGTCAACGAAGCAGTGGAGCTGATATGTCGGCTTGAAGCGAGGTTAGATGAGCTGGAAGCTGCTAATGATAATGATGATGAGGATGATGATGATGAGCGGCCATTGACTGCCCGCCCACACACCAGTGAGGGCCTGGTACCGTCTCCTAGCATGACCCCTAAAGGCACGCCCATTTTTGATATACCCGATCGCACCTCATCATGGAAGGGGACAAGCTCTGCGCGTTCGTTCCGACCCCGCACTGAGACGACAGGGTCTTCAACACGGAGGCCCCGGCGGCATCCGTCATTCCTCCTGGAAAACAGCGGAAGCACCAGCGCCCTTCGCAGTCTTTATATTAGCGCAGACGAGGAACCTACATCACGGAATGGATTCAGCACAGCATCTCGAACTGAGAGCTTTCTTTCAGGAGATGAACCGCCGGAGCCAGAATCGCCTAGACTTAGCATCCTTAGTGAATGCAGCTATCTGAACCCGTCAGCCACGCCGTCAAAGCAGTTTGACGACGTTGATATGACAAGCGTTGGCTCGATTCAGAGGAGCTTTTCACAACCTATTTCTAAATTAGAGCTGTCACCGAAACAAGAGGAAGAAAAGGACGTTAAGATGTCGCGGATCGACCAGTGGATTCAACCTCATGATGACCTGCAGATTCCGACTGGACAAAGGCGGGACAATTTTCCAGTGGAGACATCGGAGACCGGCTCAAAGAAGCGGCAACCCTCCCTTGGGACTGCATTCCAAGCCAAGCGCCCCGTTAAGCCATACAAATTCGACACGCCAAGGCTGGACAGACCATTGTTTAACGGAGGACGGTTACCACCCACGCCAGATACTATGAGCACGTCCAATCCCGACGCAAGGAACGGGTCCAATTCGAGTATTATTGTGGAGAAGAGCCTGATGGACCAGGGCCGTTTCGTTAACTTTTCGGGTGGACATATTGCTTTGCGACGACCCAGATCTGCGGATGATATTACTAGCCGGCCAAGTACTGGGAGTACCGCATTATCCGGGACGATGGAGACGTTGAGTAATGCCACGCGGCTCGGGATTAACCCGAGTCGGGACCATCTTGGAAGCATGTTTCCAACCTTGGGCGGCCATGTTGCCGGCCAGTCGGAGGGGACAGGGCTTCTCCTTCGTGGGGATTTAGCCAGACAAGATTGTGAGGAATATGCTGGGGAAAATACGAACCCCAATATTAGTGCTACTACTCCAAAACATGGTGGGGATAGTACGCTGTCGGCAAGGAGGAAAAGATACCCTCCGTCCCTCACATCGACACACTCGGAACCAAGATATGAGGAGTCTATTTCCAGTTCACCACCCTTGACTCCTCAGGACTGGTTAGAAGCAGCGCTACCGGCGGATGGAGGTAAACGTCATAGACCGGCTAAATTTCACCACCAGCACCCTCATCATCACAAAAAATCCCATTCCACAGATATCAAACACACCTCTTTGCTGTCCACTGGTGAACCAGCAACACCGACATCAACAGCCGGAACAGTGCGATCAGAAAATATAAAAGTGGTATCCAGGCCCGATGATCTCCACTCCCCATCTCCTACCAGCCTCCGCAGCCGCATCACAGGTAGCAGAAATAACAATAACCCGGCACAAACAGAAGACGTGGAGCTACCCCGTCGTCGCCTCAGCCTCCGACCACGCTTCTTTAGCCGTGCCGTTACCGCCGCCGCGGCTGCATCCCAACGCCAAACGGCCCCCATGTCCGATCCAGTCGATGCTGGGGATAGCGCACCATCGCCTAAAATCGGCAGGAGTCGACGGATGAGCACCAGTCGCCGCAAGAGTGTGCATGTCGAGCTAACCTCGCCAGATAGAGCGAAGGCGGGCTCGGGCCTAGGATGTAGCGGCGGTAATGGCAGCAGCAGCAGCAGCAGCAGCAGCAACACGCAAAACGGGGGTGCAGGCACCTTGAAATCGTCGACATCGACATCAACATCACGCAATGCGGCCGCAGGCAGTCGCCCGCGCACATCAGGGGCTACCGAGACGAGCAAACGCCGTCCTAGCTCGCTTGGTATCTTTGGTTGGATGCGCGGCGCGACGAGCTCCAATACTACCCCGACACAGACACACGAGAAGGAGAATAATCACAGTAGCAACCGCGGCGCTACCACGCCCTTGAGAAATACCCCCACGCCCACCGGCCCAAGGACAACAGGAGCAGCAGGAGCAGCAACCGCCATATCCTCCCCTACGGCCTCCCCATACTCAACCTATGCCGTCGCCGTCAATGCTTGTCAGCTCAATAACAACAACAGCCACAATGCACCCCTAGATGCAGCAGCTACGCCTGAAACCGAAAATAGCCGGATGGAGAGGCGGGGTTCGAGATTTTCGCATAGGCGGGGGTCGTGGAAGCCTACTGTGTGAAAAATGCTGTATTGGGAATGCGTGCTTGAGACTGGTTTCTTCGCTGGTTGATCGATTGTGATTTTTTTTCCATCATTATTATCAGGAGGGAGTTGGGGGATTAGGCGTCAAGTATCCCTCCCTTCCCTAATCTTTTACGCGTTCATGTTTTCATGCTCTTCGTTTGCCGTGTTGCCTGTTCCGTTCTCCTTGGTCTTTTGTGCTTAGAAACAGTACAAATGTATGAGTACATGTAACGATACGTGTTTGAGTCGTCCTAATTTCCGCTGGCCTTTATCTGTTCCTGCTTCTGCCGTGGTCTTTTTCTTTTCTTTTTTTCATGGTGTTCATCTGCGTCTGAACGGTAGTCATGGGCTGTTCGTTCGTTTTATTTGTCTTTATCCCTAGTCCTACCTATGTCTTTCTGTTCTCAGCTAGCATCATGTAACTCTAACGCAAACTGCAAATTCACTACGAGGCGATGGGGCCAGGCTTGGCAAGATGGGAATTTTCTTTTTATGTTACTTTTAACTCTTTTATTACCGGCGACTCTGGCTGTTTTTCATGCTCTTTAAGTTACTATTCCCCGGTTCGTTGTCGTTTCTGACGTGATGCTTTACACCAAAAAAAAAGTAAAGGGGTTGTTGGTGGGGATGGGAAACCGAAATAATAATATATGACAATGCCACGGATAACTTTCGCTTTATTTATTTATTTATTACAACGGTTGTGGCGCTCCGGATCATATTGTTTAAAAATCTATTTATATCGTCATTCCGACTCTTTTCTCCTGAAGTTTGTTAGGGTGGGATGACATATTGGTATTATCCTCCCGTTTCCTCTCCTCTTCTGCAGTTACTGTGTAGTTAATTACCCCTACCTCTTGAGAATAATTCGACCAATATATATATGAACCATTCGTAATGACGCGGAAAAGGGGGCATCGGTTGAATGCAGTTTGGGTGGGTAGAAATAATAAATTGAAATGAAATATAAAAATGACGTAACCATTTTGTGTGAGCTGTTGATTCTGCTCCTTACTTCAGTCCCTGTTGCTTCCTCCTGATTAAAATAACTATTGATGGGCTTCGAAAATGAGATAAAAGTGGTGGTGAAAATTTTCTGGTATTTGGAGAAGCTAATGGAGAAAGCGATATATGTACATGTTTATGGCCATACAGGATGGAAAATTGAAAATTTGTGCAGTAAGGCAAGGTTGGTCTGCCAGGTTGGTCGAAGCGATCATTCCCCCGGGCTACAAATTTGAACAAACTAAGCACATGTTTAAGTTGTTAATTTCTTTTCGTTCTTGATAAGAAAAGCGTCTTGCACAGGAGAATGGTTGTAATTAGTTAGATTCATTCCTTTTTTAAGCGAAACGCTGTTCAGCAGCCTTCCAGTTCACGACGTCCCATACGGCGGTGAAGTATTCTGCTTTGCGGTTTTCGTATTGGAGGCTGGCGGGTGGAGATGTTAGTTGTGTGCTCATGCTGGATAGGGGGATTGCGGGGGAAACGAGGGGAGAGGGGGCATTGAAGAGGAAAAGAAGAAGGGGGCACTGACTAGTAGGCATGTTCCCAAGCGTCAATGCCTAGGAGGGGTTTGAATTGGCCGACGACGGGGTCTTGGTTCTAGAGTGAAAATGATTGTCAGTGATCCAGTTAATCATTTATCCCCTACGTAAAACAAGGATAATACTTACAGCATATGTCTTAATCGCAATCTTCCCCGTTTGCTTGTCCTTAACTAACCACGCCCACCCACTCCCCTGGATGCCCGCCAAAGCTGTGTTGAACGTAGACTTGAAGCCGTCATAGCCCCCGAAGGAATCGTCAATGGCTTTACCCAAGGCACCAGCAGGTGGTTCACCACCTCCGGCACTCTTGGGGGCCAGATTCTCCCAGAACAGAGAGTGGTTGACATGTCCACCGCCGTGGAAGTTGGTGAGGGACTGCAGTTGAATCTGGGTCTGGATGTCTGCCTTTCCTTGTGCCGCGGCTAGTTTCTCGACCGCATCGTTGTAGGAGTTTACGTAGGTTTGATGGTGTTTTTTGTGGTGGAGTTCCATGATTTTGCCGGAAATGGAGGGTTCTAGGGCACCGTAGTCATCTGTGTTGGGCGGGTATTTGCTTTTAGTAAGAGATTGGATCAATTTGTCACTGGGATACGGCTTACATTTTAGATCTGGGAGGGTGGCTTTGGTTGAAATGGGCCGCGCGCCTGCAGCTCCGACCATGGCTGCGGTATTTGATCTAGCTGCCACAGCACCAGCTCGAAGAGCACCACCTACTGTGGAGCGGAAGACGGAAGTAGCCATTGTTGATGTCTGTTTTGATAATACGGGGGTGTCGGAATAGTTGATATTTGGTCAATTGAGAGTCAAATATGCCGGGCAATATCTGTTGGTTGGATTAGCGAAGAGCCAGAGGTCAGGGGCTATATATAAGTATGTGTCTAATACCAGATCAAGAGAATGCTGTCTCAGTTGGCCTGCCGATGTAGATATGATGTCGTTTTGTTGTTGAAGTGGTTAAAAACTTCCAGGTTTCGCTCCGTTGCCGAATCCGGCTTGGCCTCACTCGTTATAAACTAATGCCGAGCCGGGGAAGTGACGTCATTATGTCGGCTATGACTAAGCTATGCCGCGACCGGGCCGGAGTTATTTTGTTCCAGCAGGGAGCCGCTTGGCGCGCATCGAGCTTTCGACTTGAACAATTAACGCTTGAAATATCTACAAGAAACAGAGCCATCAAACGAAGGAGACGTTGATCTTCTCTATTGCTAGCAATGTGGGCATATGAGTGTTAGCTCACATTGTTTTATGGCTGATTTTACCTTGAACGAAAATAAATCTGACTGAGCAGATTTCAGATTCGTTTCCCCATGGAGTGGCCGCCACCTCGAACGTCTTTTGCTGGCCAGAAGCGGAAAATTAACGATGTCAAATCTGAGGATGAGGATGAGGAGGATGTGAAGCCCGCGCTTGGTTTTCGCGGATTTGCACCTCCAACAGCGACACAATCTCCATCCCCCCCGCCTACCATGAACGCGAAATCGACCCATCACCCAGCATGGACAAACGGTGGAGGTTCCACTCCCCGAGGTCAGAACCGGGTAGGGAAGGGTGGACCTGGTGGAAGCGGTGGAAGCGGCAATACATTTGCCGCCCGGATGATGGCTAAGATGGGGTACAAGGAGGGCCACGGCTTGGGTGCCAGTGGCCAGGGAATGCTCACCCCCATCGAAACAGTATTACGACCGCAGGGAATTGGCTTAGGCGCCATCAAAGAGAAATCGAAGCAGGCGAAAGATGAAGCGAGGCGCGAAGCTGCTAGAAGAGGGGAAGTATTGGAAGATAGTTCGGATGAGGAACGTAAAAGAAGACAGCGGCGGAAGGCAGAACGGAAGACTGGGAGCCGGAGCGGAACGAGTACCCCAAGAGGCCCTGCGAAACCAAAGTTTAGAACTGCGCGCGAGATTGAGGCGGATACGGTTGGATTGGAGGTCCCGAATATTCTCAAGTCGTTGATCGATGCCACTGGCAAGGAGCAGAAGCTATTGACCTCGACAGCTGGATTGATGACGCCCCTGGAGTTCGTGAGCGCTGATGAAAGCGAGGCTCTGAAAATTGCCCGCAGAGCAAGGAATGACCTTGAAGCTTTTGCCGACGAATGGAAGGGACTTAAGGAGAGAAGGAAGTTTGTGGAACTTGAAGAAGACCAGGTGGTAGCAGAGATGGATGCGCAACAAACTAAGATTGAGCAACTGTCGTCATTGACTTCCGCTGCGGAAGCGTTAGAGAATTTCAGTTTTGATGATGGCCTAGCAGTACGATGGGAGCAGATTACGCAGAGGTTGGAAGTGCTGGAAATCCAATACGAAAGCGTAATTGATGAGTACGGGCTCTCTGAGCTGGCAGTTGCGGCGATTCATCCCCTTTTTAGAGAGTCTGTGGAGGAATGGGAGCCGCTAAACGATCCCACCTATTTAGTGTCCAATCTCCAACGTCTTCAGACTATCCTATCTCGAAAACCTCGCAACATACAGGAGGGCGATGCCAGGCAAAAACATTCTACCACCCCCTACGAAACCATGATATATACTATATGGCTTCCAAGAGTCCGGACCGCTATCCTCAATGACTGGGATGTGCAGGATCCGTCACCCGCAACCGCATTGATAGACGCATGGAAAGATGTGTTGCCCGAATTCATCTATTCTAATGTTCTTGATCAGCTTATTGTCCCAAAACTCAGTACGGCAATCAAAGAATGGAAGCCACGAAGTAGTAAGAAACGAAATGGGCCCTCATCCCAGGCATCCCAGTTCCCATGGTGGCTCTTCGACTGGCTACGATACTTGGACGAACGACACATAAATCCCAAAGCGCCAACGGGCCTCTTGTCAGACGCAAAACGAAAATTCCGCGTGGTACTGGATACTTGGGATTTAGATAGGGGGCTCCCTGGGGGCCTTGAATTCTGGAAAGAAGCGCTTGGCTCAGAATTTGACGCAGCATTACGAAATCATCTCCTCCCACGTTTAGGTCGACACCTCCGGGAAGATTTTGAAGTGAACCCACAGGATCAGAACATGGATCCGTTCGAAAACATTTTGAAATGGAAAGATTATTTCAAGCCAGCCGTCATCGCTCTCCTCCTTACTGCTGAATTCTTCCCGAAATGGCATGCCGTGCTACATCTCTGGCTAACATCAGAACCCAACTACGAAGAAGTTGGCCAATGGTTCTCCTGGTGGAAGTCGCAGGTTCCCGATGAAATCAACGCCGTTGACGAAGTAGCTGACGAATGGGAACGGGGTCTTGAAATGATGAATCTTGCACTTGACCTGAGCGACAGGGCCAAGACAGAACTGCCGCCACCATCCACCAGCCAACAGAGACAGCAACAAAGAGACCTGCGAGACCATATCAAGCAAAAACCATTTTCCACACAAGTACCCCCAGCTACTTCCAAACCGCGACCAGCTCCATCGGCCAAGCGTATCGAGGAGCCCACATTCAAAGACATCGTGGAAGAATGGTGTGCGGATGAGGGACTTATCATGATCCCATTACGTGAAGCACATGTCCAAAGCGGCCTGCCGTTATTCCGTATCACGGCGAGTGCCAATGGGAAGGGTGGTGTGTTGGTGTACCTCAAGGGAGATGTGGTATGGGCGCAGAATAAGAAGGCGAAAGACATATGGGAACCGCTTGGGTTAGATAGTGTTCTTGTAGCCCGCGCGGAGGGGAAATAAATTCTTTGGCCATTCTTATCAAGCCTTCTTTTTCCAAGGAAAATCTTTTTTATTTTTTAATTTTAATACCCTTCAGATTTACGATGCCAGTCAGGCAGGGGATTGGGGCAGAACAGTTTGATGCAGAGGAAATTTAACCTTTCCCAATGGGAGCTTTCTGAGAATACCCAGCTATTCCTAGCTAATATCCTATTTATGATGTACTGTACGAAGATAAACTAATACCTATCTACTCTTGGCCGCCAGGTTCTTTGCTCGTTAACAACAAGCAAAAGTAATCCAAAATTTAAGCTTGGGTTTCCATCAATTTACTACAATATCTCACTGCAATAACCACCGTAATGTGCTTGTATTTTGTGGGATCGAATCTATTTCTAATTATGAAAGTAGCCAATTCCTTTTTGGTACGTACATTTCTGCAAAATATGTTAACTAGAACGTATAAACCATTTTCTCCTTCTATTAATACAGAATGATATCAGGGCCAAATTCAACGTGAAATGACATAGTAACAAAGCCGCGGAAGGGGTCTCTATATAAAAGAAATAGCAGTAAGAATAATCATATCATAAGGAAGCATCCCGTAAGATGGATGATTCATAAATTTGTTGCGAAAAACGAGGCAAAAGAGCAAATATGTTAAAACTAGCAATCAAGCAATGCCAATAGTATTAAAAAGAGCATATCGATTTTCGTTTTGCTTCTCACATCCCATTTTTGTCGATTTGGACTTCTTTGCTCTCGCCGTTTCCTTCCCCCTTCAGTATCCCTCCATTAATTTTTAAGACATCACATTTCATCAACGCCAGTGCTTCATAATAAAATGTTTCCCTATTATCCCTTGGCGCTGTATTTCTCATTAAATGCATTTACAGCTGAAGAAATAAATGTTGTTAGTTAGTTATCCAACAAACAAAGGGACGCGATCTACAAGGGGCACAGCTTGCCAGAATTCAGAACGTACCAATAGCGATCTGTTTATAGAGCCAATTTCTTGCGCTTTCGTCTTGCACGGGTATGAAAGGGCCATTTGCACCACCCTTGAGAGTGATGCCCATCCCGGTTCTCTCTTTGGAAATGGTTTGGATATCGGTTAGCTTGATGTCCCACTCTGCAGTCAGCCGTTTGGACCGAACGAGCATAATTCGATTATACGTGAGCATGATCATCATATCCTTGCCCGGGAACTCGAGATGTGCAAGATAGTCGTCGTTGAAATATTTGCCATCGTCAGTGGTTTTAAGCCAGAACTGGCCTAGGGCTTCGCGTTGTGAATATGGCCGGACTATGCCATCCATGCCAATGAAGCGGGTAAGACGGACGCGGTCTAATCCACCAGTATCAAAAACAGTAGTGGTGTTCCTAACACCTTCGGCGAGATCTGCAAAGTAGTTTCGTTAGTACAAATAATTATTTTAAAGGGAGACGTTATGAGACTTGTTACTTACTGGAGGCGAGGTCGAAGGCGCCTAGAGCTGGTTTGGTCGCAAGACCTAAAACCCCTTTACCAAGTCCTTTCACAAAGCCCTGTAATCCCTCCTTTTCGGCACCTTCTAAAGGATGGCGTGCTAGGCCCCCAATACCACTGGCCATACTTTGAGCAAATGCATTTCCCCCAGAGGTAACTCCGTACAACGCATGTTTGGGCCGATTGCGCGCTCGCGCCATCCTCCGTTGATCTTGGAATTCTTTGTCCAGAGTCGCCGCCGCCAGGCCCTTTGACAAACTTCCGGTGAACTTGGCCATACTATCCGAAAACCCAAACACAGACTTTTTAACGAAACTTGTAGCGCCTTTTGCAATTCCGATCCCCAGTTCCTGTGGCCGATCCGACATGACGAGACCCTGATACGGCTCATAAAATATGTCAACAAAGCCGGAGCTCACGGTATTGAACAAACCAACAGGATTCCCTAAGAAATCGGCCGAACCGAGAACAACGTGGATTTGGCGGAGGAATTCTTGAGTGTAATGGCCCGTGACGCTGGAAAGCAGCATAGGCATCGATACTCTCGCGTTTTCCAACATTAGAGCGTTTAGCCGGACCGGGGCATCGTTGACGTTTCCCATTGACATTGTCATGACGTTGATGAAGAACATGAGCGGATTAGACGACTCCATGGTATCCTCAACGTTCACTCGCTGGGTGCGCACGAAAGACAGATCTAATTGCATTGGCTGGAGATGCAAGACTTCAAAATATACGTCTTGTCCATGTTCCTCTTGTTGCGGTTCTGGGATATCCAGATCCGCATCACAAAGCCTTCCTTCCTTTTCCTCAGACCACGACGCACCAGGTACCTTCACAAAATCCAGCATCGCAAAAATGAAATCCTCGTCAAGTTCTAAAGTCATCTGTTGCAAAAGGAGCGTGGCGTATTTGATATACAACACGCCGTATGAATCGTCTTTGACGCGGGTGACTTTAGCATGGAAGATAGGATGTGCTTCCATCTCCTTCCCAGTTTTCTGCACCACACTTGGATAGAGCAGCATTGGGAAGATGCCACCGTAAAGTTGGTTGTCAACCTGGATCCATTTTATTGTCGTATCAACGGTTTGGTAGAGTTTTGATTCACTGAATTTGAATTCGATATCCCGGAAAGTGAAGTAAACTAACTCTTTAAGTTTCTGGTTGATCAGGGAGATCCCAATGCCACCTAATCGAAGTTGCGCTTTGAAGTTGACATCGGACTTGATGTCTTTCACTTCAAAACCAGAGGAGATGCTGGTCTGGGAGGATGGGGCCTGATACTGGCGGTACATGCTCTTGGATGGTTTATAATTTGACAGAATTAGTGTTTGCGTAGGGCCTTCAGCGGAGATATTTAAATCGATAATCTTTGATAGGCCATGTTCTTCAATTGGTGGTATCTTCATTGGAATCAGATTTCCAATTTCGGCTAGTTTGATGTGTCTCTCCTTGCCACGACATAGCAGAACAAGCGATTTGTTTTTGGCAGCTGGATAGTCCCATGCGTAAGGCATGATGCTTCTAGGGGGGAGGCGATATCGGATTGGACGCCAGCCAGTTTCTCGGTAATCCTCGTCCTCATCTAGATTAGGATTCTACCAAGTAGTGTCAGTAGGCAGTGTCTGGCCCCACAATTTCAAGGTATGCGACTTACAGCTTGGAAAAACATAAATTCAGTATCGCTTTCATTGCGCATTGAGAAAGGCCAATGCAGAGTTTCGCTGGTGATATGGAGGAATATTGTGGCTGCTTCCATGAGAATTTCTACTCGGATGAGCCTTTGGCGTTGGTTGCCCTTGGCTAGTTTCACATGAATAGCTCCTAGGTCCGATATGTTAAAGGGAGAAGACCACTGGTTATTTACACCGGAAAAGCATAAGCAAAGTTGCTTTTGGGGAGCCTGTCGCAAGAAGTGAAGTGGCACTAGATCGCCCGCTCGGAGGCTGATCACAGTTGAGGAGCCTGGTTCACGGGCAATCAGATCTTCATTTAGCTTGTTGTTCAGGATGAAACGCGGCGCAACAGTGACCACCTTGGTAAGTTTGTACTTCCCCTCGCCTTCTTCGACGGAAATGCCGGCATGGTACTCTGCCCTCCCGTTTGAAGCAGGTAGAATGGCTTCAAACGTACTTCCTATGGCCTCAAAACTTTGGGGTTTACTCCATGAAGAGCCCTCTACCCGTAGAATAGATCTGTTTCTGCGATCCACCGTAGGATAGGAGTACATGTACGGCAAAGCCCTCCGAACACCACTGCGTCCATCTGTCCTGATAGCTTGCCCAGCAGATTTTGTCGACTGGAACATGCTCTTGCTCTGGAGGTTAAGATCCAGCCCTGTCTTGTTTAATATCAGATAAGGACTAAATATCGAAACCTTAAAGGCTCCTCCACTATCTGGAACGGTGAAATAATGCAGACCAAGCCTTAACTCCGTACCGGAGTCATCCTGGGCTGTAAGGATTGATTCCCTGCGGAAATCTTCCTGCGCGTTCCCGTTTATTATAGCAAATTCACAGTGTCTAAAGGCCGTGTCTTGCATATCGATACTAAGGAGTAATAGATGAGACAATTCGACGACGTGTACAGGGCTGATGCCACCTTTTCGAAGGAAGTTTGTCCAATCTTTCCGGGTATTCTTGTCATAGATGCGGTACTTGAAGTCGTATGGAAGAAGATTCTGGATCTCGATCGGGGCAGAAACGCGGATCCGCATATATGGATAAACATTAAGGATAGGATCCTTGGTATCAAAATTTGCACTCATTTGGAAATAGAAGGGTGGGGCCTGCTGTCCGTTTTCGCTATTGCATTTGAGTGTTCTGGTAGGCCTCTTCAGTAGATCTTTCCAGAAGAGCCTCTCGTTCGACCAGTCGTATCCGAATCCCTGGTCCGGTCGAACCACTAAAGAATGCATGTAGGCAGCTCCTACAGGAGCAGGACGGGCATCGCCAGGTAGAATCTTCTCAATCTTGAGGAGGTGTCCGTCTTCAGGACTAAACACACCCAATTCCACTGGAATTTGTGTTTTATTCTCCACGAGTAGTGGTGAACGGAATGTGATATATTTAACGTTGTCCGCCCCGAGTACAACTTCAACGAGGAGTTTGTGGAGTACCTTCTCCTTTTTTGGCTTTAGGTTATATAACGTTTCGCCTTCGCGGATAACAGTAATTCTGTTAATTGCATCGAATCCACTTCCCTCGAGTTTTATGCCCACCATGCCAGCGTTGGCTTCTGGTGAGAGATTCTCCCGCATTACAGTTGCATCTTCAAATCTCCAGGGACATTCTTCACCGTCACTAAGCATCCCGGCATGCCCTTCTCCGCTTTTGCCAGTATCAGCCCAAACTCTCAAGTCAAACCCGGTGTAATTGCGCAGTTTATAAGGTGCATCGGCTCCCCGGGGCTTCGACAGGACATCTTCCTCATTCGAGAGAAACTGGAAAGATTTTGACGCTAAAGCAATGGTCGCAGATGTAATCGTGAGTTCCATGTTCTTATGGGAAAAGGCTTCAATCGAAAGAATATCTGGATTTATTTCCTTCGACATGTGGAATCCGAATTTCCATGGCTCAATTAGCGGCTCCCAAGCGGACTTCGAAAAATTATACACATTGAGGAAGGTGTCGACTGAGGTATCGGCACTCAGGTTGGTAGACCAATCTCGAACGTCGACGTTAAACTGTTTAACACTCCAGTCAAGAAGCGGTAGTTCGTGTAAGTCCCCGATAAGAATAACCCGAACGCCATCCATCTGGGCGGTCATTTCCTCCCTTTTCATGATTGTTGACTGTTGGATTTTCCCGATTTCTGTATCAACAACGGGTACCTGAGGTGGACTAGTGCTGGCAGCATGGGCCGTTACGGATCTGCCTCCAACTGATCGTCGTCGAGTGGACTTTATAGACTTCTGATCCTTCAAACTCTTCGATTCGGAATCTTCCAAGGGTTGAGCCCCCGCTCTTGTCATTTCAGAGGCCTTGTTCATAATTTGAACGGCAAGAAGAATATCTCTAAGTGATAATCGAAGTACTAGAGGGTCAACATGTATGGCGATTCTTGTCATCGAAGAGCATCTCCCTTTGGACTGGACATCCATGGAAAGAGCAATTGCGAAATCGTCTAACAGTCGAAGCCGGCTGGTCTCAAATTTGTCCATGCGGCAAAGGAACATGCCGACTTTGGTCATTTCCAACGTGGAGGCATTCTGCTGAGAGTACATGAACTGCTTCGAACCCAAGACTATGGCTTCGGTGTTAGTTATTGCTGGGTTAGCCACTAGAATAAGCTGGACATCAATGATGTTGACTCTGAAAGAAAATGTCATCGCGTTTTTAGAATTATTGGTAGCTCCTGAGGGAGAAGCTTTCACAGGGGAACCAGGCGAAGGTGGTACGGATTCCGTTTCCTCCGACTCCTCGTCTTCATCCTCGACTGTAGGGTTTTCTTCGTCGTTCCCAAAAACTGCAGTTGCAAAGGACTGGAGCGCGAAAAGATAATCCAGGGCAAATATGACTCTCGGGCTATCAATTGTAAGCATAGCGATAAGGTGCTTTTCTTCACCTCCGGAAATTGACACGCTAGCCATGAACTGCTGCTGCACATCTGTATTGATCAGAGACATAATTTTGCGGAAGCGATTGGTTCCTTTGGTTCGACTGTCTCGGATGTTGAACGAGTGTACGAGGAGTTCCGATTCAAGCGCACCATCACTCAGCATCCGAAGTTTGACATTTGTATTGTTCAAGAAAAATTTAGACAGGCTCGCTTCATCTAAAGGTCCGACTGGCTGGCCATCTTTCGCTAGAATTAACTCGAGACCAATCGTTTCAACCCGGAATGCCATATCAAGTCGTACCCATGGTTCTGATTCCGCTTCACCGTTAGTGTTTGGTTGGGACTGCACAGGGTTCAAATCCTGACTCGGCCTGGGGGTTCCTGGCAGTGCGAGTTCCGTGGTAGAGGGAGGCAGTGCTTCGATGGCCTTTGCTTCCTGGAGATCCTGATCTGGCAAAAGAGCTGTTGAGATAGTTTTCGACAGCTCCAATAAAAATTTAAGCTGCGGTTGAGATACTCTGAGGTTGATTGGAGACATAGACCCATCAATTTCGATGTCCGGACGAGGCACGCCGGCCTGGTGGTCAAGATAAAGTATATTAAAATCGAGGTCCACCTTCTCAATCATCTGTAGCTCTTCACAGTAATCGTCCTCATACCAAAAGTTTGAAGTCAATCGAATATGACGAATTCCGGCTGAAATTACGTTAACACTTGGGCTGTTTCTTTCATCTTCCAGCTGGCTAAACTTGTTATTAGCGTAAATCTCTCCCAAATGCGCAGTCACGAAATCCCTCGGTTTGTCTTCCTCCGTAATTCGAGGGAATACAAGGATGGGTGTCTTAACCACGACATCGAAGCGTATAAGTGGAGCGTTTTCCTGGATCTGGTTCGCTTGGTTCGCCGCGGCCTGGCGTGCAGCATTGAAAATAGCTTGCATTTTTCCAAATTTAACCAAGAAATTGATGATTCTCTGATACGGACCCTCGATGAAATTAATTTTAATTGAGCCGGATCGCAAGAATACTTCAGAATTATATCCAGGATAATCCTCGGACTCGGGATCGAAGGTCTGGTATTTGAAATCTGCGAAGTCGTCTCCTTCGATACTCATTAACCTCCGCACTGCCGATTGCGAGCGGTTCATATCATCGAAGAGAGTCAAGCTACCCATCCGAGTTTCAATTTTCATTGACGGGCCGGTTAAAAAGATGCCAACATCAGCTGCATTTAAGCTTATAGTAGCCAGTCTGACCCCATCATCATTGAGGATGAGAGCAATTCTTTCCAATTTTGATTTAATGCGGATTTTCCCAGGCCCAGGTTGTTGCTGTTCTTCCTGAGGACGATCCAGTAACGGCGTATCCGCTTGCGCCTGTTCCTGTGGTTTGTTACCGTTATTGTTATCGTTACCCGGGTTGGTAAAGGTTATTAGGATAAAGTCTAGCAAGGTAAGTAGCGTTTTCCTTGTTACAACGAGGTTTATAGTGGATATTGCAAGGTCCAAATTCATTTCTGTACCATCATAGGTCGATATAAATTCCGGAGATTTCGGATTCACACGAACAAACCTCAGGTTGAACAAATCCCGTTCTTCATTTGCGTCAAAACCTTTGGAGGAGATTATTTGCTTAAAATCTGGAGACGGCGAATCCTCAATATAATCATCCACGCTAAGAGAGTTCAGGAGAATTTCTGCAACCATATCGTATTGGCGAAGATAGTAGTCCAGCTGGAAATGTTTGGCCACCAGCTCTACCAGCAGCTTATCAGCGCTTTCCCCATTAGGGTCAGAGCGATAAAGCGAGCCGCGAAGTGTGTCGACTGTAAATTTGAATTCAAATGTTCGTTTGTGAATGTTGGCAGGCTGCTTGGACCCCTTTTCAACAGTGCGACCGCGTGACTCTTCCGCATCTGAATCAGTTTCATCGACGGTGATTTCCGGTAGTCTGGGAAGCTGGAATGACGCTGATCTTGGTCTCCTGGTCGAAGCGTCCGTCCCGGACCTTTCTCTTGGGGCTCCCTGTGGTTTAGTGTCATCCTGGGGTTCTTCGTCGATCTGCGGAATCGCAATATCAATCAACCTCATGAGATCCTTATATTTTGTGTCAGACATTGATGCATGCAATTCTTGCAGATGGCCTGAAACTCGCGTTCGTGTAAGTTCTGTAGATTTCGGGACAATGCACAATTCAAGCATGAAATGCATACTGATGCGGTCAATGATATGGAAATTTTTCGAAACGACGCCCGAGGTTAGTTGTGCTTTGGTGGCCTCGATTCCAGGGCCGATAAGGACTTGAGTGGACTCAAGCTTTAAGAGAAACTTGTCGTACATTAAGCTTTCGAGCTGCCTGTAGTCCTCTTCGCTGAACTCTTTCTTTTGTCGTCCCTGCGAATCCTTAATAGTGTCCTTGGATACCAATTCGCTGGTAACACTGACATGACCAGCATCGACGATTAAACATATGGTGCTTTCCTTGACAATACTTTCTGGAACGATAATCAGGGGCGCCTGGATATCGAGCTGCGCGTTGATTGTCTTGTGCTCCTCTAGTGCAAATTCCAACCCGGCTCGGGTCTGCTGTCGAATCTCCTCGACAGTGGCACCAGCAGTTTCAAGCAGGGCACCAATGGATTCCATGTGCCTTTCAGGGGGTCGGAAAAACCTAACCACTTCAACTAGGACCGCGGGGTTGTAAATGACTTCAATACTCTTCAACTTCATCTTGATCGCAGAATCTGCACTGCCATCAAGCGGGTTTTGTTCTAGCTGAAGATGGAACAGACTGTCTTCTAGGTCCAACGTTTCCTCCTCTTGGGATTCAAGGTCTTGGCTCTCTATCTTCTCATTTTCGTCGTCCTTAAGCTCTGTCACCCTGTCCTTAACTCGAACTATTTGCGGGAAAAGGGTGCCTTCTGTCGTTCCATCATATAATCGAAGGCCTCCTAAGTCAATGTCTACGACGAAGGAATCCGGTCGTTGTTTCGCTTTTGCTCGAAACTTGTCAAAAACTAGCTTCAGAACCTCGTTTGCTTTCCCTTGGGGATCTCGTTTTAGAGTAAAGCTACCCGTTCGAAGGCTAGAATCTACTTGGAACTTGACAGAGTCCTTGGGAAGCTCGACACTTTCAGCGATGGCCTTTTTCTCATCCCAGTCGATTGCATCATACAGCTCCTGTTTCTGCTCTTCAGTCATTGTCGTACTTTCCTCCTCTTTCTTCGCGCCCCAAATCCATTCGGACCAAGTCTGGCTTCTGGTAGGCTTCTTAACTCCAACATTTTCCTTCCTCAATTGGTTCCTAGCTAGTGATCTCCAAAATCTGAGATCCTCGTAAGAAAGTTTCTCTTCCAGACGGGTTAACTCCGCAACTTCTTCTGGCGTTAGGGTTTCTTCTCTTTTTTTCTTCTTAAATAAGTTGATATATGCGATCCGGTCATCCCTTCGTTCCTTGATATAATCCCACGTCCAACGCCGATTCCGTTCGTGAATTTTGCTCAGAACGGAATTTGCAGCGAACTGTAGCCAGGCTCTTGGGTCTTCCTTGGGTCGAACTTTCGGTTGGTGTTGCTTGTATTCTTGGTGTCGAATAAAGTAGTGGAATAAATCTACAAGCATCAACACGTCGCGGTACTGATCTTCATCGAGGACGAAGCCAAGTTCATCAAAAAGCAATCTCGCCTTGATCCTTGGCCGATCTGTCCGTCCAGTTTTATCAATCTCGAGGCCCGCTCTACCACTAACGGGTTTCAGCATGAACTGGTGATTTTCTTCATTGATGGCGGCCTTGAGTCTGCTGATCAGTTCCCCACGACTCAGATCCATGCCTTCGCCGTTTCCCCCCGTGCCTGACCCAAAGAATTTCACATCTGTATTCCAATAGACAGCAAGTGCTTCAAGAACTGCTAATTTATGGCTTGTGCCTGATGTCGACTGAACAAATGTGGGTTTCCATTCGCCATCCGTGCTGACAGCACTAAGCTCCTTGACAGTTATACCTACAGCGAAAGGATGCCCGGGGGCGGCAATGGAATCCTCGTAGCGGAAATGCACATTCTTAATCTCCACTTGTACATTGTCGATAATAGCGGTAGTCAAACTTTGAGTAAAGCTCTGGTTTTTCAACCGCTCCTCTGGGGACATCCCGTCAGTATTCTGCTGATCCTTCAGTATTTCCGCACTTTCGAGTTTCTCCATCTTGATCGCATGCTGCCGTCGTTTTTCCTCCTCTGGGTCGTAGGTAGCATCCTCCTTGGGTGCAGCAAGCAGGAAGACATCTTGTATGTGGACCCTCACCGGCTGTCCCCTCAAATTTGACCAGGGTATTGATAAGGTAAGTTCTCCAAGATGACCTTCGACGACATTTAAGGGCAGACGGAGCTGGTCGAGGGCTTCGCGCCGCAGTTCAAGGTTTCGTAGTTTTACGTCGCCAGACCAGATCCCAACATTGAGTTGTCCCGCATCGAAATTTTTGACGTACATGCCCAGAAACCTGTTTAACAGGTTCGCAACGATGCCTTCGAGCATGTTGGCAGTGGACGGTCGTTACCCTGACCGGGAAAGGGGGATTTTTCAATCGGGTATGTGGAGATAGAACGGTAGGAGGTCCGAGGTGGCGTATATCGAATCGAAAAGCATGGGAATTAAAATGGAGCTAAGTAAACCGCAATGATGGTACTAGATTCACATAATAGTTGTTAGTATCTCGATGCGACTGTGGATGATATGCCGAGTGTACACAAAACAGTTCGAGGAACGGGGATTTGCACCTTCCCCCCCCCCCGCACGGCGGACAAGAAGTCACTTGTAACGATCCAACTCTCATTCACGAACCGCATACAAAGGCCTTGCTAGTATGCTAAAGGGAAGGAATGGCTTACTGCATTTGTTCGGGTCCAGGAAGCGTTGAAGGTGGGCGAGGGTTTAAGTTATTTATTGTAGGATATGGGATAGCGACGGAGCAATCATGCTATGCGCAGAGGCCTTCAACTTTCAGTTCCACCATACACGTTCACAGTAGCTGAGGCAGAATCCCGCGATATCTCAAGACAATCCAAAGTTGGTGTGTGATATGAAGCTTGGAAGCGGATGTGACGCCGGTCGTGGTGGGTTGGCGAGCAGCAGGGACAGAAGGAGAGTTTACGTCACCAGTTAGCGGCCCGAAGGAGCAGACCACAGCGAAATAATTTAGTACTAAAAGTCTCCGCAACACATCTTGTTTTCGTGCCTTGACCTTTTGTGGCGGCTTGTATTTGAGATTATTACAAGATTATTACAAGCAAAAAGGTTCCTGGTAGCTTATTATTATGTATTATGTATTATTTATTATCCTTATTCCTTTTCCACAAGAAATAGCTACGGAATCTATCTGCCATTCTCAGCCTCCCTCGGTTTGATGCAAGCTCGGGCCTTGGCATCATTGATAACTAGTGGGTGAACAGGGGATTGGGCTATCAATACTCTCCTAATGAACATGTATGTACAATTGCTCTATGGTATAGTTGGTTTCATTTCCATTCAAAGAGCCTGAAAAGCACTATTTCAATATCTAGAACTCAATGCAGTACAGCTTTCTGCGCTGTATTACGGTTGCCCCAAAGCATGTGACTGTCAGCAAACACATTCTTGCAAGCTACTCGCTACTGACGATTACATCTAGTTGCCATTATATGTATAGTTAATCTCATGAGAGAAGAATATACATCAAATTTACTCAGGGTTGTATTTCGCCTCCATCAGTCAATCTTGCAGACAGACAGATTGGAAGTGAGTCCTACTCTTGATCACAATCTGCAATCCTATCCAGCTGCTGACAGACTTGCAAGTAAAACACAAAGACAGTGTGTAAGCTTACATAGTTTCCAATCTCTAAAATCTTTTCAGATTTGTGAGCAGGTCTGCGGGCAGATACGCAGACCGGCACATCGGGTAATCGCAAGAAGTTGCGCAAGTCGTGCTGGCTCTCATCCATCCATCACCGGGACTTAGGCGCCGATAATGCTCTCTGTGAAAGAAACTGGCGCGTTAAGAGCCCCTTTTGGCTACGAGCCCTCGTGTTGGAAGATCCTGGAATGATTTAATTGGCATGGAAGAATGTCCGTTAGTCGACAGGTATTCAGCTGGACGAAGAAAGTACCGTGGGCCTGACACTATTGTCGGGAAGCTACGGTGGAATCAGGTCCGTGGATGAACCTGCCGTGCAGTGAGTAAAAGAATATCGAACTCAAGTCATTTATATGGAAGGGAGTTCGGATGCTTTCATAATAAAGACACCCTCCGACAATGTCCCTGGTGTTTCCATAAGGTATGGGAGGCAATGTTTCGCCCGGGCGAAATCTCGTATACACGGTCGAATTCGACCGTGACATGCGGCGGTCGAAAATGCAGGGTCCGAGATTGTTAGCCAAAGCCGGGCCGGGTTACCGACCGACAGGAACATCTCCGGCGCTTCAGGCACATTATTAATACGATTATTAGGCGCTCTGAGCACACCTGTGGGCCAATTTCAGCCGATCCAGGTGTTGGATCATGCAAACGGCGGTCGAAGGTCGCATGGCTCTTAGATCTGCACAGCACGGCGGTCGAAACGTTCTTCCTTCGAGAACCCCCTTTAGTTCCCTTGGTCAACCGTGTTAATCGCGGGCTTAGTTGTAGTTCCGCCGGGCGTTGCATTTTCCGCCATCTGCTTTTGCGTGTTCACGGAGACCACCTCGACCATGTCTTATTTTTGCCCTCACTTAACTTATTACCATAAGTTGCTCCTGTCCCCCAGCCCTGACAAAAAACACTGAGCCTCCAACCCCTTCGACATGCTGCCGCGACACAAAGCAACGAAGAATAATGACACACAGCTCAGACTCAGAAAACTTCAAAAAGTCCGACCTGGACGGAAGCAAGCCAGGCTCGACCAGTAATGGCCAGCACGTTCCAACTGATGGTACCCATGAAGAGAACGATGGCATTGCAACTTCATCTACCGACGATACCCAGCCCGAGTACGCGACCGGTGTTCGACTAGCCCTCATCATGTTCACTATCTTCGTGAGCACCATTCTTGTCTCCCTTGAGATTGGCATCATCGCGACCGCAATTCCTGGCATAACCAACGAGTTCCGCAGACTCGACGATGTGGGATGGTATGGAAGCGCGACCTTCATTCTCGCGGCCTCTAGCTCGCCGTTATGGGGCAAGCTGTACAAGTATGTTAACGTCAAGTGGACTTTTCTCACTGCGGTCGTGATTTTTTTGGTGGGCAGTGTCGTGGCCGCTGCAGCTCCGAATAGCGTATCCGTCATTATAGGTCGTGCCCTTCAAGGTTGGGGAGCCTCTGGTGTCCTCGGCGGTACCCTCATCGTCATCAACTATGTGTCCCCGCCGAGGAATCATCCGCTGCTGATTGGGACTTGGATGGCTGTCTTCATGGTCTCAACCATCCTTGGGCCGGTGATTGGCGGCGCCTTCACGAGTGGGGTTTCCTGGCGGTGGTGTTTCTGGATCAACTTGCCCGTTGGAGGTCCCATCATCGTTCTGTTATTGTTATTCCTTCGCATCCCGAAACACATCAAGCCCGTCCCGGCCACGTGGATAGAGATCATCCTCAACCTTGATATCCCGGGCTTCTGTTTGATACTCGCCTCTCTCATATGTTTCACCTTGGCACTGCAGTGGGGTGGGCAGACCAAAGCATGGAATCACGGCTCCGTAATCGCTACCTTGGTCCTTTGGATTGTATTCTTCGTTTTTTTCTTCGTTACCGAATGGCTCCAGGGCCCACGCGCCATGGCTCCCTTTAGCATTTTGAAACTGCGAACGACATGGAGTAATGCCATATTCTGCCTCATGTAAGCCGCTTCGGTTATTTTGTTTCTCCTTTTTTCTCTTTTTTCTCTATTTTCCTATCCTCAGCAATGACTGACCAACAACCCAGCTCCTATGCCGCGCTATACCAGGCCATGTTCTACCTCCCCATCTACTTCCAGTCTATCCACGGCCAATCTGCCGTCACAAGTGGCGTCAACATCCTTCCCTTCCTCGCGTTCTTCGCCCTAGGAGCCATCGTTAGCGGTGCCGTCGTCGGAAAGACCCGCTACACCCAACCTTATGAGCTCCTCGGTGCCCTCATCATGACCGCCGGCATGGCCCTCGTCTACATTCTAGATGTCGACTCTTCCAAATCAATGTACATTGGTGCTGAGGTGCTCTTTGGCTTTGGCATTGGTATCAGCAATCAGATCCCTATGACGGCTGTGCAGGGCTTCTCAAAACCCGAAGACGTCGCTAGTGCAACCGGGATCATGGTTAGTAAGTACTGCCCAATAAAAACCTGCATCCTAGTATCCATCTGTACTAACACCCGGCCAGTGTGCCAAACACTCAGCGGCGCGTACTTCGTCGTCATCGCGCAATCCGTCTTCGCCAACCGCATGCTACAAACCCTCCTCACTAGTGCATCCAACCTCGATCCCGTTGTGGTCCTAGGCACTGGCGCCTCTGAACTCCAGGACGTGTTTAGCGGGGACGATCTGATAGCGGTGGTTGCCGCGTATATGGTGGGCATCAAGGACGTGTTTGCATTTGCGCTCGCCTGTGCAGCACTTTCGGTCCTCCTGACATTGACTATCCCCTTTAAGAAGCTGCCGGATCATGGGAAGAAGCCGGCGACAGAGGCGAAGAAGGCAGAGGTTGGCGATGGGGAGAAGAACGTGGCTGTTTAACGCTGCTAGATATCGCGACGTGGCAGATCCTAGCATTGGCGAAACAACATGCTATCGCGGACCTTGTGATAGCGTAGTCCTCTGGCCGTTGGTATGATGCTGAAAGTGATGATGAAGCATTGAAGAGACAGGTGTCATAGAAAATATTAATAATAGATATATTGTAGATTAGCAGTGGATCGACAAGTTTTTCAATTATATAGTTAGCTTGCTTAATCTTTTTTGTCGTGGCGAGCCAGGCTCGGGCCAGCCACGGTTGAATCACGACCAAAAAAATCCCAAGCTGATTCTAACGATGTCACAAAATGCATTTGCACGCAAGAGACCAAGACGATCATGGGCATCGAGCTCTTTTGATCTGTCTATGCTTTGTCCAACCAACGCACCCTTAATCTATTGGTGGTCAAGCCCTATAAATGGATCTAACCCAGCTTGAGCAAGTTGACTCTGTGTCAGATCGCACTAGTATCCGCGCACGCGGGAACTCACCAAAATAATATGTACGGATTGATTCGCATATTATTCTCAACGATGGCGGGTCCTCGACCCCACCTGCGCTATAGGTAGCGTTCGTCCGTAATGCCCTCACATAAAATGGATGAGATCGGTTTTGCTCCCTCCCCCAATGGGCTTAACCGCCCCAAAGCAAATGTAGGGTTCAGACCTTATCACCCAATATTCCGCATTATACCCTCAAAAAACGCCATATCCACCCCCTGAAACGCCCAATCCTCTCCACTTGCTGTTAGTTCTGGAGACCCGCGGTGCAACAGCGGGGATAGTGTCAGAGAGAGACCTGGCTCAGAGAAGGTGGTTTGGTATTGCTGCTGCTGCGGGGCGAGAGGTGTGATAGACTCGTGGGACGCGCTTGTGTCAGCGGCTTCGAGAGAGTGTGTGTTGAGAGAGGGTGCAGTGGAGAGGATGGGGTGGTCGGAAGAGGTATTATTGAAGGGGATAATGGTGTTGGGGTGCGCGACGGAGGTGAGGTGGAGTTGTGAGTCGGCGTGGAAGGGTTCACAGTCATTGTTGTTGATGTTGATGGTGGCGTCGGTGCGGAATCGATCGACCTGCGGCAGAGCAGCTCGATACACGGTTCCAGTCGTCGCAGGTTGCACTTCGGTCGGAGCCTCACGTGCAATCTGAATAATCCCAAAATATGGAATATGCACACGCACGACGCCCTCTTCCAAGCTCGTCCCATCCTGCTGCGCCGTCTCCTCGCTCCCCGCTTCCTTCACGCTAACCCGCCCATCCCCGTCCTCCACCCCAATCGCTAACAACGCCTTCAACAAGTCCGAACTCTGTGCGCTCAAGGCATCCGAATTTAGTCGGCTGATCTCGTGCATGTTCTCCTGCACCTGCTCAATCATCCCGCGATCACCCACGTACTGGTTAGCGAGCAGATTGTCCGCCCCGTAGCGATGACTATCCATATGCGCGAGTAGAAGCGTCATAGCCGCCATGAGGGCAAGGAAATCGACTGTGCGACAGCTGTAAGCGATGCGGTTAAAGCTGCGTAGTGGGATGTAACGCGAGAGAACCTCGCGAGACGCATTGACAGATGTGATGCGTGAATATTCGTATTTGCTCTCAGCCGACGAAGCGCGCAGCATATACGGCAGATGCAACTGGTTGAGAAGGTTGTAGTGACAGATCTGCGCGACCAGGCGACGCGTATCCCAAAACAAGGTTTGGAGGTCAGCTGACGCAATGTCGAGTTTAGGGGGTAGCCACCACTTGCTCGGGAGGCTACGGGCGGCTTTCTGTAGTTCTAGGTCAATAGCGCGGGTGACGGCGAGCTCATGGGAACTGAATTTGGAGTCGTTGCGTTCGAGAATTCGGGACATGATGACGCAGTGCAAACGCTCGAGACGGCCCATGGGGTAGTCATCGGCGAGGTGGGCCTCGGACGCCATGCTACGGTCGATGCAGCCTTGGGGTATACCTAAGAGGAGAGAGATATGGCGGTCTAGTATGATGATACGGAGCCACATCAGTTGCGGGGTGTATTTCGTCTCAGGGTCGAGCACTTTGAACTGTGTTTGGCTATCCGATCGATGAAGGCCCATCAGCTGGGCGGCACTCATGGCTCTTCGACCGGCAATCCAGCTTCGTCGAAGGTTCCCAATGTTCACCTGGTATAAACTCTCGAGCATGATGCACTCAAGACTCTCAATGCTACCGAGAAGTTCATCATTCGTCGTCACATGACTGATCGCAGTATTTACTAAACGTTCCATGATGGCTCGTGGCGGTTCCGACAAGCCTTTAATCTCCTTGTAAAGATCGGGGTCAAGATGCTGAAGAAAAATGGCGAGTTGGAGTAGGTGCCTCGCGATCAGAACCGGATGCACGTTTGGTTCCGGAATCATGAGAAAGCTATCGGGAGTCTTAAGGCCGGTCTGGAAGAGGGCGCTGTATGGAGTAGTCAGCAATTCATGGGAGAGGATGGAAGAGTGGCGACTGGCTTTGCAGATACTCTCCGTATCTTCTCGCGATGGTAATGATTCATGCAGGAACCGGGAAAGATTTTCGTATTTATGTCGTGAGGCTGGCGTCCCGGTGTCATTGTCCGTAAGATATTGCTGGGAAGCGTCAGTAGTAATCCTACAATACTCGAAGCTGGAAGATGGACCTCAGAAGATTTATCAAAGGCTGGGTATCGTGAAGGTTCCATATCCATTGACGTAGGTGTGACGATGTTAGGATCTGCCCTGCCATTCTCACTGGGTGTGGCAGCAGGAGGGCTGCCGCCAAAGGGAGTGCCGTCGCTTCCTGGGCGCAAAGACCTAATGTTCATGGGGACATGTGCGAGGTCCTCGGGGAACTCCTGGCTAATACATTGGGAGCCCCGTCGTCGACAGCCATTGCAGGAGGTGCTAGCAACTCGCGGATCGAATCTACACTTCATCTTCCGCCGCTTGCATTCCCAGCAACTGCGCGTGCCCTTCCGCACCTTTCTCCGTTTGCCAAACAAATAGGGGTCATGTGACGATGCAGCAAGTGTGGTAGACATTGTTTCGATCTGCCGGTCGATAAGACTTCGGTCCCGGGGCCGTTGGAGCAATTGTAAATGGCAGCACACAATATTCGTAGATGTGTGGAAAGGAGAAGGTTGGCATGTGCGTGATGGCCGTCAACAACGTCCTCCTGTGACGTTGGGATACGCTTGGCACCACGTCCTAGTGCGGCGCTTGTCCGCCGGTCGATCCGCACACGGACGAATTCGACCGCGAAACACGGGCGAAGCTGCAGAGCACGAGCTTTTTTGCGGGTTGTTTCCCCCGTATAGAAAGGCTTGAACTGTGTCTTTCAAGGGTTCAAACTCTCAGAGAAGTTCGTTTAATGTGTTGAGGCCCGGATATGCTGTTTCACCAACCATTACTACCCTCGTTATTTAGTCCATGTGGCGTAGCCTCACCATTGAGGCTTTCTCAAAAATAAAAAAAAAAAAAAAAAAAAAAAAAA
>PDNC01000101.1:9204-97700 GCA_002572885.1 Blastomyces parvus | reverse complement strand
GCTTAGCGCCAGATAATGTCTTACGAATCATTAACACATTTCTCTGGGATCAATGTCGGGGAAAATGGCTGGAGAGAGAGAGAGAGAGAGAGAGAGAGAGAGAGAGAGAGAGAGAGAGAGAGAGAGAACAGATGCCATATTCTTTGCGACATTGGGATCGATGCCAAAAGAGGGCCGGTTCAGGAGGTGCCTTTGTTTTCGTAGCAGCAGCCCGAGGTCCAAAGTCCAAACTGGCCCATTTGCCTCTTGCCTCCCTCGCCTGGCGCCAGTCTCAAGGGGGCGGAGCAGGTCTTATGCCAAGCTTTTCACACCCAACTAATAACCGACCTCTGGCGGGACGCTTGCGGATAATCTCGTCCAGGGCCCTGACACAAACGCGTCAGCCTAACTGGAGCAAAACTTCACTCTGTGCCTGGGCGGATTATCCCGCCTCTCGCCTTCTGCGGAATTCCGTTTGAGAACGTAATTTTGTGGGTCGTTCATTGCCAAGGCACAACATGGTGGATTCACAAGAACAGTTTGGCGGCTTTCAATTCGCTGTGGGTTGTGGGTTGGGGGTAGCGAACAGAGTGAAGGTCCTTACCTGTCCCTTAGGGCGGTGTTTGCGGAGGAACGTGCCTGGGGAGGGATGGAGGTTACATGGCGGCGCTCGCAGGTTGGTGTTGGCAGCGGGAACCCCCCGAGCACCAAATCAGAAGGGGTCAAACACCCCTCGCGGACCATAAAAGAAATTGGAAATCTCGCCCCTCTTTGTTGCCAATGGTGGTGGTCCCCTTTTGCTGGCTCCGCTATTCTTGATTCGCGTCCCCTTGCATGCCCTCCGCAGCATGTCCCTTTTTTCGAATTTCTTGGTCGACGTCTGTCCTTCTTTCAACATCACTATGCGCCATCGCTAGAAAAGAAAAACAAAACATTCAACCATCGAAACTCCCAAGTTCGATGTCTCTGGAAATTCGATATACCTAGTACCGAATTTCCTTTCCGTTTTTCTTTCTTCTTTTTTCCCCCGTTAAATGAATACATCCTCTGCACCGGTCATGGCAGGTGCTAAGACTAAGGACAATGTATTGTCGAGAAGAGAGATCGAGGGCATGATCGCGGATGGTCGATTTATCGTTGTTGTTGATGGCCAGGTGCTCAAGCTCGATGCTTGGCTGAAGTTCCATCCCGGAGGAGATTTAGCTATCAGGCACATGGTAGGTAGAGATGCCACAGACGAAGTGAACGCGTAAGAGCCATTCTTCCTCTGTTTTCCAGGTCCAAAACTTCTATTCTCTATTCTCAGCGCTTACTATTATTTTCTTTGCGGCATTTCTTCAGACTTCATTCAAAGGCAACCCGACAGCGCATGACTGCATTCCAGATTGGCCGCATCGAAGGCAGATGGACCAATTTCCTCCCTCCCATTCAAGGCGGCCGTTTTAGACACTATGTGAAAGGCCAGGAGGACAACGGCCAGGAGGACATTGATATTACCGGGTCTGATACAATGAGCGAGATATCCAGCGAGGAAAGTTCACGATCACGCTCCCCTTCTCCAGTCTTCGATTCTGCGGATGAGAGTTCTGGTTTGAGGAAGAGGAGAGACGGTTCGACTACAGACCTCTCGACAGCTGGGTCGAGCACCGCCCCACCTGAGACTTTTACCTCCGCGGATGATATGAGATTATCTATCGTTGACGCCTGTACACGGGAGGAAATCGTTCTGGACAAGACCGCTTACCCTCCCCTGGATGCGGCCCGCCAGGACAATATTAGCGCAAGGTACCGCGCCCTGGAAAAGCGCATCCGTGCCGCGGGACTCTACCAGTGCAACTACTCCGCATACGCAATCGAAGCACTCCGATATTCAATATTTTTCGGCCTCTTCATCTTTTTCCTGCAGCGCTCCTACTTTTGCATTTCCGCATTCTTCCTGGGCTGCTTCTGGCATCAACTGGTCTTCACTGCCCATGATGCAGGACACAATGGCATTACGCACATCTACAAAGTCGATGCCACGATTGGAATCATCGTTGCGGATTTTATCGGGGGATTGAGTTTGGGCTGGTGGAAACGCAGCCACAATGTGCATCACATTGTCACAAACTCGCCCGAGCATGACCCTGATATCCAACTTATGCCATTCTTCGCGCTGTCTATTAGGTTTTTCAACAGTCTCCGCAGCACCTATTATGATAGAGTCATGAGTTTTGACGCCGTGGCTCGATTCACAGTTAAGTATCAACACTACATGTACTATCCAATTCTTCTCTTTGGCCGTTTCAACTTGTATTTCCTTAGCTGGGAGTATCTCATCATGGGCCTCGGCCCCAGGAAAGGACCTGCCTGGTGGCACCGCTGGTTCGAACTGGCTGGCCAAGTCTTCTTCTGGACTTGGTTCGGCTACGGAGTTGTCTATGCCTCCATTCCCACATGGACCAGCCGGATCTTATTCGTGCTCATCTCGCACATGGTCACCGCGCCCCTGCACGTCCAAATTACTCTGTCCCACTACGCCATGTCCACCGCTGACCTGGGCATCCATGAATCCTTTGCGCAAAAGATGCTCCGCACAACCATGGACGTGGATTGCCCCGAGTGGCTGGACTTTTTCCATGGCGGCCTCCAGTTCCAGGCCATCCACCACCTATACCCGACAATCCCGCGGCACAACCTGCGCAAGACGCAGCGTTTTGTGCAGGAGTTTTGCAGCGAAGTCGGGATTCCGTATGCTGTGTTTACGTTCCTCAGCGGGAATAAAAAGGTTATTCAGAAACTGGGGGACGTGGCTATGCAGGCGCGGATTCTGGAGGATTGTAGACGGGCGTGTGCGGAACACGGAGTGTTTACTGACCATCATGCCCATTCACATTCAGATGAGCATGCGCATTGAATGAACAGCTGCAGGGTCTAGCGGTTCATTTCATTTCATTTTATATTATGTCATTTTACTTTATTTTACTTTTTCCTGCTTTCTTCCCCATTTGTGCATATGGAATTGCATATGCACCAACACGATCATCACCTGACCGAGGGGTTTCTCTCTCCCACTTCCTATTCATTCTTCTTTTTTTCCTTTCTCTTTTTTCTTAAACGTATTTCATTGTCATAGTTTGTTTTTCATTCAAGGCCGACCTAGATGATAGTTCCTTCCAGTCCGCGCGTGTACCCATATTATGAGATTGTAATTTGATACTAGATAAGATATATCCCCTCTTTTAACTATTGCACCCTAGCCTACATGGATGATACTGGACAACCGGTGGTGTAGAAGTACGTACGCACCTTTTGACCGGAATTATTCCACCCGCCCTTAGCTGTAGATTGCTCGGGACATATGTAGCGCCAGTCTGGAAATGAGGCACGCACCGTAAGCAGGTATAGCCTGGTAAAATTTTTAAACCCAGCCTTTTCTTGAATGTGTGGCACACAAGGGGTACACTTAACACGTATCACTGGAAATGTTCAAAGGAGTTTTCAAATCGCAGACCACCGCGTTCCGGGCATGTCGGTTTACATAGTTACCAACTCCAACTCGATGTACGGAGTAAGGTGGGCATACAAAGCCGCTTTGTCTAACTAACCCGAATTTTCCTACATAAATTTCGAGACATTTATTTCCATATTGTTTTCGGGAATTCTTCCAAATTTCGTTCCTTTGATAAACAATGATAATAATAAGCTTACATGTCTCCGTAATCTTAAATAAATAACTGCCTACTGACCCACCCCCTGAAATATTGATCCTTCCGGTCCGCGCTCAGACCATGCTGGGCCAGAACGTCTCAATATCACGTGATAATCCAACCCTCTCATGCCAACATCCATGCGCTAACTTAGCTCTAGCTGTTGGACTGTGAGCAACCATTTTCATACTGTGAAGCGGCAAGCATTTACACCTTCAGCATAGGTTTATGGAGTGTAGCGTGTGATATCTCACAAAGCACCAACCAGTCCAGCTGGCCTTTGATATCTACCGCACCATGGCTCAAACAAATCCTCTTAACCCGCCGATCCCCACTCTAGAAAACCCCCGATTCACCCTCGAGCTCGAATTCGTCCTCTCCCTCGCGAACCCTCACTACATCTCTCACCTGGCCGTCACATATCCTCACCTCCTCGGGGTGTCGTCCACCTCTGCTTCCTCCTCCTCATCATCTCGCGGCGCCGGCGATAATTCTCCGTCTTCCCCTACCTCCGACGCCCAAGCATTCGCCGCATACCTCGCCTATTTATACTCGTACTGGAAACGCCCTGAGTATGTGCAGTTTCTAACACATCCCGGCGCGACGTTACGCGCATTGCGGCTGCTGCAGGACGAGTCTTTCCGGCAGGCTGTAATTCGGCCGCAGGTCATCGAGGCGCTGCTGGGTGCTGGAGGAGAGGACGCGCATGGAGCAACTGGGGGACCGGAGGAGGAGAATGATAGGGAGAAAGCTGCGCAGAATGAACCTGACGCGGCGAAGATGACTGGTTTTGGTGGTGTCGAGGGCAGAAATGGAATTGACACTTGAAAAAAGAAAAGGAAAAAAGCTATCGGCGCATTTTTCTCTTCTATTATTCCCTGTCATGGAGGTTTGGATCCCAGCGTGATATTCCGCGTCACATGCAGCTCATGCCGAGGTGTTATTAGAAGAAATCGTTGGAGCAATGGTGGGCGAAAAAGCGAAAGAGGAATCTACCAACTCGTAACTATGTATGTGCCTGTACATGGACATGGACATGCGCATGTACTGTACTTGCGTTAGTTATGGTGATGCTGGCGATAATGCCTACCTGGCTGATTGGGGTATTGCGTTGCTGTTGCTGGATATAATTCTCCCCACTTCGATGACCATCTACCAAACGCTCAAGGCTTTATACTGGATTCACGAGCCTCGTGGGCGGATTTGCCGAGGCAAGCAAAGTCTACTACTAGACCAGACGGTGTCAACCGGTTGAAGATATGGCACAACAGACTTCCTGCGCACGGCGAAGGAAATGGGAAAAATTTCCATCTTGTTTTTTCATCATTGGCTTTACTCGACAAATACGTCCCACCGCCTGCTAAGATGATGCCAATTGCTCCCAGTCCTGGTACATCAACTTTTTTTCGCCTTCCCCATGCCATCGCGCAAACAGCATCGTCTCTAGCCATGCGGGATTTCCATCGTCACCCCTCCATCATTGTCCGGGGTAAATGCAGTCTGAGTGATCGACATAAATCAGGACGGGGGAGGGGTAAATTTCACCCAATACTACTTGCTCGGCCAGTCGGAAATTTGCCCAGGCCAGAGCTGTCAAACCAAAATCAAGTTCGCCAATAGAGATGGGCCTTGGACTGATGAAATTCTGAGCAAGACTTTATGTGTACACCTGTTCTGTGCTCTTGTGCTTGGAATGCGAATTACTAGAGAGCTTCGTATTTTATTCTACCAATATCAACTGAGAGCTATAGCGAACAGTGTATTTGTGGGAGTGGACGGCATGCGTGGCCTCCTACCCAACAATGTTTACCCCGGAGGCGGAGATGCGTATCATAGAGTTCGTGGGGTAATAGATTTAGATTCATGCAAGGAAGCGCTGGTTCCCAAGGTTTGCGCGGGTAGCTAGCCGAGCATCCCGTCAGATGTACCAAGTACATGTACACCGAGAGGATGGACTAACTGCCAGTCTGCCAGTCACTTGAGTTCGGTGTAGGTGTTTATTCGCGGCGTGGATAGGTAAGGCAGCCTTTTGGATTGCTGTTGAGATGCATGGATGTATGTGTTTGTACTGGTACGGTACAGCGGACAGTTCCATGGGGATGGACGATAAATGTTCCCGTGTAATTAATTATTTATGTGTAAATAGTGTGCTGTGAAATACAAAGGGGTTCATTTTGCGCTCAATTTAATAAGAGATTTATTATTATTTTCCAACTTCTTCCTTTGCCTTTGTTGGCTTTATACGGAGTTATATATGATTAAACTTGTTGTGTTCGTGGTGTCTCTCCACCCCCTGCCAGGCCTATTTTTGGGGGGCGTCTGGACGTAATCCATGGTTCCGTACCGTACCGGACGCTGAGCCAGAAGCCACGCACCCCGTGTTGGTCACGGTTGGAGAAATTGTTTGGTTGCTTGCTTTTTCTGCCTGACATCAACATTCTCGGGAAATTATATTTGGCCTCGTCTCTCACCGTGCCCCCTAAAAGAAGGCCCTCCAGCAAAACTTCTTCTTCAACAACACGATGCGGATGGTCTAGTCGAATAACGCTGGGTTGTCGTCTCCCCCGTTTTCTGGAATCCTGCCTCGCTCGCCTCTTCATGTTAGAATTGGGCATGATCCTGCTGCTCCAGCAGCCCGCCGTTTCCCGTCGCGTTGTGGCCGACTCATCCGTGAATCACCGCCGTCAGTCCACGGTCTGTGAATCTGTCCTTGACGCAGGAACCGACACCAAGCAGTCACTGTTTCACGTGTTGGATACTGCTGTTTTCTGCTAGGAATCCGTCGGACACAGTTGTGTGCATTGCACTTTTATCCGCGCCGCCCCTTTTTACTCTAACGCCAGCCCGTTTTTGACGCCCCGGACGACCGACAGACCGAAATACATATAAAGCAACAGGAGGCTGAAGATAGCCGCTGCCCAAATGAATTCCCTCCAGCAGTCGTGTCGACCAAAACATCAGGTTTTGATCTTGAAATGTTATCCGAGGTTCCAGAAGGGCTTCCAGGAGGTCAAGCCCAACTCGTCGGAGCTCAGTTACCTTCTCTACTATGCGAGCACGCGACGAAGTAAGCTCCAGAAGGTTGGCGCATTTTTGGAGAAAAGAGCTGCTAGAGATGTTTGGAGGATGAAGCTCGGGTACGTTGGCTGTCTATAGAGCAGTAATATCGACTCAAAAGCCTTGTTCCCACTATTGATACATTTTTTTGTTTTCTCGTTTTTAGAAATGTCCAAGTTACCCTCCAGATCCTCTCAGCGCTTATCGAGAAGGTCCCACGGGATCTACCCCTATATGCGCTCTCCGTTCTGACAATAATCGATACCGTTCTCCGCTCAAATGACCTGCCGATGGTGGAAGAAACGATAGAGACTTATGATACCTTTTGCCGCCACCAGGATATGACTGTTCTTGGTGCGGATCAGGAATATGTGACCTTGTATAGAAATGTTGCTAGGAGTTATGCGCAGTTGGCTTCAGCCGACCACGTAGCTCCAGCAAAGGCGGGATTGACACTCCCCATGCGGCTGCGATGGCGAAACGCTGGCTTGCGGGCTATCAAAAGTATTGTCAGCTCTGAAGCCCTGGCCTTAGAAGGGACCAAGCAGCTGAGCATCGTGATGCCGGTGATTTTGGACAACCTTTATTCTACCGAGAATCTACTTCCGTTGCAAGAAAAGGCTTTGAATTCAGAAAAGCAGGAACGGGAGCACGCGCGACGACGAAGAACAAGCATCGCGACGGTTCGGACTGCCGATACTACAGATGCAGACCCCATTAGTGCTGCGGGGACTACGGCAGATGCCGACAAGTTGGCAGAAATGGAAGTTCGTGTTTTGGCATTGCGGTGCTTGGAGAAAATATTCGCGGCTGGAAGTAATCGAGGCCAAATTCGCAACTCAACCTCCCTGATCCTACAGTTTATCGTGAGCAAGCGGCCTCCGCGACATTGTTCTCTGGAACAACACCCGGATTCCGTTGGTGCTGGTGGTAGCTGGGCTACGAATTTGATGGAAGTAATCGCCAAGTGGTCACCGGTGCAGGACCGCTTCATGATTCTCGTCGCAACCATGGAGCAACTCGTCAGCACCCCCATGGTTGATGAGAAATTGGAATCGCAGTTAATCCTAGCATCAATGATGGACTCGTTGCTCAGTTCGCCTAACAATCTCATTGGGTTGAGTGTAATGGACGTCCTTATCAGCTTGCTTCAACGCTTGCTTCTCCTTTTGCAGCTGGGGGGTCGCTCGAAGAAAATGGTACACCACCGCGCGCCTGCTGGATATGTCAATAATCTTCCAGAAGTCGGAGAAGCCAGTGAGGAGCCGCAGGGGGAGCCGAATGGCAATGGCGTGCAACCTACGGAGGGCGCCAATGCCGCCATCCCTTGGGACGCACGCCAGGAATTGGTAGAGCTCCTACAAAAGTGCATCGGGTCTTTGGCGACGCATATATATTACGCTGATCAGGTTTCCGACATGATACGTGCGATTATTTCGCGACTAAGGCCGTCTGCAGCATCTGAACTTTCAAGCAACGAAGCTGAAGGCGTTCCAACTAATGGCGTTGACAGTTCGGAAGATGTAGGTGGGGATGCCTACTTTTCCTTCCCGGCCGCTCGAATTGTAGCGTTGAAATGCATCAAAAGCGTCTTGCTGGCCAATCTGCGCAAGTCTATGACCGCGGCTGGACCTGATTCGCGAAGTCGAGTCAACATATGGGTATGGGAGGGCACCCAGTGGCTTTTGCGAGACCCGGACCGTGAGGTTTCACATACCTACGTTGATGCATTTCTTTCCTGGTTGCAACTAGAAACGACGAAGGATGACCTGAGGGCGACTTTTGAAACGAAACGAGCGTCCAAAGTTGGCGCCAGGCGTGATATTTCTGACCCATCCGACAAATTGACGAGGAAAATCGCGTCGACGGTATCTCAGCGGGACAAGGATGCTGCCATGGCTACGTCTAATTTTCTTCAGCTCCTCCACTTGACGGTTTACGATATTGCAACTGAATCTGCTGTGGTGGAGTCCGATATAATGCTTTTACACCTGCTGTTGGCCAATCTAGTGGAAAACATGGGCGTCAACGCCGCCAAATATGGACTACCTATGATAATGAGGCTGCAGGATGACATTTTATCCAACGATGAGTCAATTTCGCCAGCTGCCAGACTCAACGTTTCTAGTTTAATTCACGGGTATCTTTGGGCATTAGTTGAAAAATTCGACCTCGAGGCTACCAAGGTTGGCGATAATATCCTTGGCGAAATTTCCAGGCGGAAGAAGAGAGGTATTTGGTTTGAAAAAATTCAACTCCCGCCTCGACAGCTAAATTACATTGTGCCCTCTGCCCAGCCGAGTTCCAAGCATAATAATGTTCAGTTGCGGCTCGACAGGAGCATGTACGCCCCGTTCATTGGCCTAGCTGAGCTTGTTGACCAAATCGAAAATAACTACAATACCGTCGTTAAGTCGCCCGCAACCAGCCCAACCAGCTCTCCTGGCCGTGCATTTTCGATGCCAATTCTCGGACAGGGAAGCGCTGCGCCAGGGAGAGTTCCACCAGAAGAAAGACTTCCAGCGATCGTAAAGGAGCGCATGCTAACGCCATGGTCGAAGGAGGAATGTTTGGCTGCCATGGCTACGGAAAAAGCGCAGTCTGCATCGATTAGTGGTTCTAGGACTGGTACTTCGGGAACACGCAATTATTTTGCGGTAAATGGATACAAGAATGGGAATGTGTCGCCTCCCAAGGCTGAAACTATACCGGCACACCCACCCCAGCAGCATGAGGATGCACGCCTTTCTAGCCTTCCCGAAGCTACAGGTGGGTTGAATGGTCTGCAGAAACTCCGCCGCCAGAGCGTTCCGACAGAATCTCGCACATCGGTTGCAAGTTCGAGTCGTGATTCGACGGTACGAGTCAACGAGCTTCGACGGGTTTTGTCGGTGGTAAACAGCAGCAATGTCCGCCAGTCGAGTCCTCTTCGCGGCCGCCAGAGCTTATCTCGGGGGGTTGAGAGTAATGCATCGAGCGCAGAAAGTATGCTTAGCGATGCATTTTCTGCATCTGATGTAGACGCTACTGCTGGTGCTGGTCCTTCATCATCGAATAAACCTCACCCCCGGCGAGAAGGTTCGGAAACTCCAAAGGCGTCCGCTTCCAACCACACCAACGGCTTAGGTAGCGAAGAGAAGGGCGACAAAAATGACCTTGAACCATTAAACCGGGAGATTTCCAACGACATCCCACCTGTCCCTCCCTTACCTCCTGCCCTTGTAATACCGGGCGGGTTCCCGACTGATTCCTCAAGTACATCGACATCGCACTCACCAATTGCCCTCGACCGTCCCTCAACAGCTCCGTCTCAGTCTCGCGCTAGACCAGTTACGAAAAGTCAACATGTCGTCAGCGTTACACCACGGCAAAGCAGATCATTGACCAGACAAAAGTCGCGATCCTCTAAACAACTACACACTCCTAGCGTCCCCAACCTATCTGGGTATGTTGATGATGCCGCTCGGGTTGTATCAACAGGTGACTCCCGTGGACCGAGATCTATTAGCCTGGGCCGTCGCGTTGACGTTGAGAAGCTGCTTGAAGGTCTCATAGACGGCCCCGAAGGGGAGGAAGGAGCAAATGGCTTATTATCTCAAGCACACCCCCCATATTCCTCCTCCCGTTCCAACCGATCTAACGAACAACCTTATCCCATCGATGACAGTAGCTACTACCTTGGCAAAAGAAATCGGGATTTGTCTCAAGTTCGCAGTCTTGGTAGGGTGGGAAGCGGAACTAGGGGAACCATGGCGCGACCCCCCTATTAGACTAGCTGAGCCCTCCCTGTCAGCTATGGCTCTCTTACTTCATTCCACACCTGGACTTGTTTTTGATAGTTTCTATTTTTGGGCTTTAATTTTTGCGCCTCTTATTACTTCTACGCCCTCCCGTTGTCTTCTTTCCCTTCTTAATTATTTTGCCTTTATTTCTTACAAACCAGTCATCACCGTGCATATTTTTTCCTTTGGAGATATTGAAGTTTTACCTATTCCTTTTATATCCAAGCCTTCTTTTTATTTTATTTTCTTTTGTTTACCCATATCTCGATCATTTTAAAATGGCGTAGTCCTCCAATTCTTGTAAAACCATACTTTCCTTCTCGTTACATGCTTTTGCTGCAGCCTTTTCGTCATTTCATATCTTTTTATTTTCGTCTTGTACTTGCTGCGGTTATACCTACATTCCCCCCCCTTTTTTAATTGTACGAAGCGCTTTCATTTTTGTGTATATAATATTACTGATATAGTCAGTTTTATTACTAAATATATCCGTGCCAGGCTGATTTCTTTTTGTTCCCCCCTTCGCACCACAAACATGCCTTTCTGGACTTACTTTCATTCATTCTTACAAAAGGGTTTCCGTGGCGCTGACCAACAAATTTTTATGGATTTATATAGATGGTATAGGGTAGATAATATAATTTAGTATCTTAAAATTTCCATACTTGCTCAAATGGCCAACTCACCACGCCCGTCTGGGCAGTCTGCCTGCTCTAACTGCTCAAGTTTAGAGAAACCCCATGACGATATGGCCCCCGTCAATTCTTGAACGCCCCATTGCACAACATATCCTCATACTCATAATCAGGTTGGAACTCACGATACAAAAACTCCGGGTCACTCTCCACCTTGAAATTGTACGCCGCCTCCTCATCCGAAATCAGAACCTTCTTGCACCCGTTCGCAGCAGCAGCCTCTGTCAGCAACTGCACCCGACAACTCCTCTCCATCAACCCAAACAAATAAGCCGCCTCATCCACCGTACCCCCCACCGTCAACAGCCCATGATTCATCAAAATGCACCCCTTCCCATCTCCCAGAGCCTTGGCAATCAAATCCCCTTCCTCCGCCGCCAACACTACCCCCCCGTACGATTCATATACGCTATGCGCACCGTAAAACTTGCACGCGTCCTGATTCAGCATCTCCAGCGGGCGCGCAAATGACGACCACGCCTTCCCGTAGATGGTATGCGCATGGCAGACGGCATGCACGTCCTCGCGCGCCTTATGCACAGCGGCGTGGATGAGGAAGCCGGCAGCGTTGGCGGGCCGTGAACGGTTTCCGCCAATTACGGTCCCGTCGAGATCGACTAGGATCATGTCGCTGGCTTTTAACATGCCGAAGTGCACGGCGAGGGGGTTCGTCCAGAAGGCGTTGACGTGCTCGGGGTCCCGGACGCTGATGTGGCCGGACATGCCTTCTGTGTAGCCGTGGCGGGCCCAGATGCGGAAGGCGCCTGCCATGTGTTCGAGCTGCCATTGACGTTTCAGCTCGTGGGAGGTGAAGCTGGGGATTCCTGGGGGGTTGGGCTGATTAGGTTGTTGTGTTTGAGATAAAGATGTATGCACCCTTTTGGTGCGGGGAGAAGGGGTACTATATATCATTTGGATAGTCGCAGGAGATATAAGAATTACCTGGAATGGCGATTCCACCATGTGAGATAGCCTGAAGGGCCGTTAAGCCTTCACCCCCGTGAGCATGTTGCGCCTTTTGCTGGTCCTCTTTGGATTTTGCAATGGGGTTGTTCACCGGAATGGTGAGTTCTGTCACAGCGGTGGGACTCATATTGGACGTTTCTTTTCTTTTCTCCTTGAGGAACTTTTGATTGAGAAATAAGAATGCAAGCAGCGTCTTTCTGCTCTGGTGTATGTTTCTCAAACACCCAAATTATCCTGCAATGGAATTGGCTTTGTAAAAGGAGTTGCCAGACGAGAGGGATTTCACTGAAATTTCAGCCAGATCAAATAAATGGAACTATCATCAACAGATAGTGCATCTATTTGCTTCTCTATCCCGACATGAGTTTTGCTTGGATTCTTCGGTTATACATAGATGTTGACAGGCACAATTGCGTAACAAGGGCGTGTGGCAGGTGGGGGAGTGCGGGGTGGATCTTGCAACCTTAATAACTAGTTAACCCGAGGAATAAGTGAACATGCAAACCACGGATGATGGATTTATTCAAGCCAGAGTAGGATATTTGGGACCAAGACATACGGGGATTGGCGGAACTCCAACTGGCGGACAAACTGGAGCTGGCAGGCTCAGCTCAGGACGGCCAAATTAGCACGAACGAGGAGAGGAAATAATGAATCCAACAGAAAAGTTTTCTGGTGATATTGACCACACATCACGAAACTGAGTTGCGCATGAGTTCTTCCTCAACAACGAAGATGAAGTCAAGAATAGGCAACCAAACCTCTTTGCCTAATTGATTGAGCCTCGTGTCGACCTTGTTCTCCGCAAGCCTAACTTCCAACCGCGAGAGACTCCATCCATATCATGACAGGTTTGCCTGCTCCGGCTCCCCCAATCCTCGCCTCCACGCTGTTAGACTCGTCATTTCAGAGGAGCAATAACCGGAATTTTATCCAAGAGGAGCCTGGAATGGTGGAAAGTGCGTTATGGGACCTAACCAGAGATATAAAAGAAGGGATCTCACTCACGCCAGACAAGTCTGTTCTGAGCTGTGGCAGGGTCATTGGGATATCAGGCCTCCAGTGCCCGGCTGCAAAGGGCTCACGAGAGGGAACAGGAGATGATATCAGACTCTGGGTCATTGAAGTTGGTGACCCATTTTCCTTCTGGCCTTGCCCCTATTTAAATACTCTTTTGGCCGGGCACAACAGAGCTATCAATCATCCTGTGATAGTAACGCGCCATGCTATATCTGAGAAGCTAACAACGATCTAGTTTTGGCAACACATCTTGACCACTCTACTTTGCAAATATCAGACCCCTCAAGATTTTCCAAGGGCATTTGTGATACAATATTTCGACTCACAGCCCTTGTCGCCTCAGGTCTTATACTCTTCCCTCCAGCAGCGTCTACCGGACCGCTCACCGGAAGACATCGAATCCCTCCTGGAGAATATCCAAACCCGCCGTGTCTATGACTTTGACGAGCTGCTCGAGGCTGTATCTGAGATATCAGATATCCTATTTGAGCTACAGCAACGGCAAAACACTCAGCCTCAAAAAGAAGAACATGGGCTTAGCTCCGCACCAGTCCTCCTTCTCATCGAAGGCATAGATAAATCACTCGAGGAGACCATTCGCATCTCCAACACCGTAGCTGGCCACGCCCGCCTTATCCCATTACTACGGGCGCTGACTGTTCTATCACGAACGTACGCTTCTTTCCTGTCTGTCATCATTGTTAATTCTATCGCTTTACCACATATTCCCTCAGCAGCCTCAACAGCCCCAACAGCCGCAGCAGCCTCAGCCCAAAAGATCTCTCTTACTCCAGCGCCACACGACGCAGATGCTGGCCAGCAACCACCTCGCCAGCCAGCAAGTGGGCAGCTGCAACAACAGCGACAATATTCCCCAGAGCTTGCTGTGCGTTCTATTTTTTCCAACATCTCAAGGGGGTTGGGTCGTCTCTCAACCCCTTCCTACATCTCTGTCCTAGCGCGGTCGCTCGACCAAGGTTGTGATGTGCATCTTCTAGTTTCCCAAATCCAGAAGAAAATGATAATCGAGGTGGCGAAGCATAGGGACGGGGCCGAAGTTGGTCGGTGGTGTGATTTATGAAGATCTGAAATAAAAACAAAAAATCACGCTCCGAACTCTTTTGCGATATAATTAATAAATCTTTTATTAGATGTGCGATTTTGTAACTTGAATGTCAAAGGCTACTCATACATGTATCTCTGCATCTACTAAGCGGAGAACCTCAGATCGAGAACTGCATGACCGTTACTCCGTACAGAACAAGCAGTTGTCAGCTGGTACAACCACTCTGTAGAGCCTCAGGCTTCTAACAAAATATCCGAAGATGCCAAAGCCGTTAGAACAGCTTTGACTCCGCATGTGATATGAGCCAATGTGCATATCTTTTGCTCATGAAACGTCAACATGCATTTGACTCAAATGTCAGACTGTCGGCTCACGCTAGGAATCGAGATAAACATGGGGATTGAGACAGTGCAGTCTCAATCCCTGTTCTCAACGCTTCATTTCTTGCGCTCGGAAAGATGTGAGATCACTCTGTGGTGTACATTCTGACGTCAAATCGCGCATGTATGTATGTGCACAAATGCTCCGTCCAGTACACCCGCAAGAGCAAAACATCTACATGGATCCGTGGACTCGCGGGGACTTAGACGGAGCTAATCAATTTCCTACCGAGCGACATCATCCACAGGTAGTTTGCGCCAATATTGAGAGCGAAGAAGGGGCAGAACAACCGAGCGAGCGGCGGTGGACAAGTAACAAGTGGCGCGTCTCCACGATTTCTTCCCACCGGCGCCATTTTTGTTTCAAGACGGACCTTTATCTCCTAGCGCAACCGCGTCCAACCCCTGAAGCAGTATACCAATCAGCGACTCCGCTGGCGGTTGATCTCACGACAGACCTAAAAACTATTTATATCCCAGATCTTGCCTTTTCTGGGCATCGCTGATTCAGGGATGTAGCATCAGTTGTTTTCTATCATGGGGCTGGGGCGGCCATGGAGGCGAGAGCTACAGGCATTATCCTATCCTCTCTGTTTTTATTTTTTCTATTATTGCGTTGTTACTTTTTTCTAATCAAAAGATATAAAGGTCTTGTTTTCCTGGGCTAGGGAATGGCCCAAGAAGCCCAACATATCAATACCGTCCGTCTATGAGACCTTTCCCGTATCTAAACTACTCTCTCCGATACACTTATTTGTATTTTTTTTGTCGTGAAAACGAAGCTTGAAGCAGAATGCGGTCCCTAGTACACACAATATGTACTTTTCTCTGCGTTCTCATAGCAGCCCCCCTCGCCTTCGGTTCTCCAGTTGATGTTGAAATTAGCCGGCGCGCCGGAAAAAGACCTACATACGCCATTGCTCACATGGTCCTAGACAGAAAGGGTGTCAAAGATGCCATCGCACATGGCGCCAATTCGGTCGAGATTGACATTGCCGCCTACAAAGAAGGGTGGTGGGCAGACCACGACATCCGGGGCCAGTCATGGGGTGACTCGCTGGAGGACATGTTTAAAGCGATCGCCGAAGAGAACAAGCACATCCCATTCGTCTGGCTGGACCTCAAGACGCCGAACATGTGCTCGGGCGAATCCTGCAACAAGGACGTGTTGGATCCTAGCAAGTGCGAGAGCAACGAGAAATGCTCTATGCAGTCGCTGCAGGAACTGGCGCAGAAATACCTGCAGCCCGCCGGTGTGCGTATTCTCTACGGCTTCTTCGGTGCAGGCGCGATCGATTCTGCCGCATTCAATTATATTCAAGGCAACCTGAAGGATGGCGAGGCGGTATGCCTGAGCGGCGAGGTGGACACGGTTATGAAGCACTATCAGAACCAGGGGAGTGGAGTAAGTCCTACGCAGAGGGTGATGGATTATGGCTATACGGAACTTCACAAGGGGTTTGGAAATTGCAAAGAGGACAGATACAAGACTTGCGCTGGGTTGAGGAATGCAGCGAAGGCTCGGGACAATGGTCAAATTCAGAGAGTTTTTGGCTGGACTAGCCAGGTCGGTGACGGCAAGCGCGTGGCAGCCCTGTTTGACCAAGCGCATATTGATGGCATTATATACGGCTTCGGGGGAACGAGGTATTACCACGATGAAGAGAGCGAGGTGGCGGCGAAAGATATCACTGAGCACGTCAAAAAGAGCTCGAATCGATACATGGCCACTGGTGCCGACAAGCCGTGGTGATGGATATTCCGTGGTGGTCTTTGGCGTTTGTGTTTGTTTTACGGTATGCCCATCTCTGGGTCTTACTTCTTTTTTGCAATGTGGAATAAACTGTTGCTTCTGTTGGTTTGTGGAATTATCTAGTTTTTTGGGTATACCACGCGTTGCTTGCGTGCTATTTCAGTTATTCAGGCGTCACGAATTCGATTCAATTCTCGTCAAGCTCAACGCGTACTTTTTTGATCTGGTAGTCAATAGAGACCTACTGGCTCATTAGATTTCGGACTCATAGTAGGAGGGTATTATCCATAGCCTTGACATAATGCGATAACGACTATTGAAGAACCAGCACACAAGGTTGATCCCCGAAACCTCTCGTCCTTGCCAACTCCTGAAGCAGTTAGCGATAAGCGAAAGAAATATTGATTCTCTAGAGGCCACCTCAACCACATAGGATATGAATATAAACAATCGAATCATTAGCTCGCGCTGTCGTCATTGTCTTCGAGAAAATCTCCTAAAGAACAATGCCTAAGAGTCTCGCGCCTTATTTCATTATCCCTAAGAATAAACGCGCTTAATCCATAGACTTGATTCCCAACATTATCTTTTAGCCGGAGTCTTCTCGTCCACATTGTCATTATTTCTAGAGGCAGAGGTGACAGCAGTAATCTCTGGCGTAGCAGGGGAGACATTGGTAGAATTCCCACTATCCTTATCTCCAAAGATCCGCAAAACCATCCGACCCAAAATATCCTTCGTATCCGTTTCACATTTCTCCAGCTCCTCCCTCGCAACCCTTTCCTCGTGTTGCATGTCTTGCTGCTGTATTTTAACCCACTGCCTATGTCTCTCACAGCGTTTCTTGAGACAAACGCCACGAGCGATCCTATCAACAGTATTAGCGTCCCCGTCGGCATCTTGCATCTCAACATCCCCGCCACCGTCAGTTCCGGAACTAGCAGCTTCAAGTACCCCAGAACGAAGCGCTTTCTTTCCCACTTCTGACCATCTCCACTCATTGAACTCATCATCAGACCATGAAAGGCGAGAATCATAACCGCAGATATCTTTCCATACGGACGCGCTGCTTTTGGGGTCTGCTTGACGAAGGTGCTCAAGGATTGTTTTTGCACGTTGGCGAATCAGAGCAAGGAAAGTGTCGCGGTCTTCGAGCATTTCGAGCTGGTTGCGAAGTTCCAGTCGTTTCCTACGGAGGTTATGTAGATGCTGGCGTTCATTGGCTGTGAGCTGGATCAGACGAGTATCCGGCATATCCGGGATATCCAAGTCGATGTTATCAAGGTCCTGGGGGACTATGTTGGTTTTGGATTCAGACGACGAAACTTCTCCAGGAATGTCATTTGATGGTGTTAGGCTCTGGGCAACAGACGGAGGTAGGATGTTGTCACCCAGTTCACGAAAATCCTGTGCGGATTTCACTCCGGTGATGACAGCTTTCAGGTCATTTTTAGTAAGAACACCGCCTCTACTGCCAAGGCCTTCAGCTTGCCCATTGTCCGCTTCGGCTTCGTCTGCTTCAATGTCATCCTCGTCTTCTTCATCCTCATCATGGAGGTTTGATATACCGAGTTCTGGCTGGCCTACTTCTACTTCTATATCATCACGATGAACTCCTTTTTGGAGGCGTTTCCCAACGGCTACTGATGATCCTCGTGAATGACTGTTCGCAGCTGACGTGTTCGCAACAGATGCAAGTCTAGCGGCTGATCCCTGTTTTGAGAGCGAAACTTTCTGCCGCATAAACTCTCGACCATGTTCGTCACTGCAATATTTGCTGGGGACCATGCTCCCGGATATACGGGCTGGTCGTCGACAGCCTGGGAGACGACACATCCGCTTCCAAGTCGTATGGGCTCCGTTTTTTGATTCGCAGGTGGGACCTATGGATGTCAGGTATGGCCCTTAAAAAAATGAAACAACAGGGTTGAAGTACTTACAAATATATTTATCAATCAGATCAGCATCTTCTTGTTTGATCTTTACACACTTCCCATGGAACCAATCCTCACATCCGCCATCACAACCAATCATCCAAGTATGATTGTCAGGTTTACGGCAGATACAAAACAGCTCTGACGGATCTTCATCTTCATCGGTGTCATCCTCGCCTTCCTGAGCTTCGGGTGCCTTTGCTGCCTTTTTACTTTCCGGTGCTGGAGAACCCGCAACGGACAACGAACTCTGTTTCCGATTCTTCGCAGCTGGAGCTTTGCTGACACGCGAGGATACCGGTGTTGCTGATCGCTGAAGCGGTGAAGCCATACCATCTGCTCTTTCGGTGTCATTTGGATTCAGCTTACGCTTCTTAGCAGCAGGTTTTTTGGTAGAAATTCCCTTTTTTGTGGAGGACGCTGCTCTCTTCTTCGTGCTAGGGCCGGGACTAGAACCCGCAGCCTTGGTTGATGTCGCCGGAGATGAACGGTCCATGGATGAAGCACGGGATATGGATTCACGTTTAAGGTCTGTAACCTTTCTGGGTGTCCATGGCTCCTTCGTTGGCACTGGGATATCGGCTGTCGAACAGCTTGGGATAGATTCTAAGGTCGGAGTGGGAGGCTCGGTTTTGATACCTGGTTTCAACGCCAGGGGGTTACTTGCAGCGGATTGGTTGACGGAAATATCGTAAAGATCACGCCAAAACGCATCTGGTATCGATACACCACCGTCAGAGGAGACGTCCGCGGAATCAAGGCACCGGATTGTACTGTGAATATTTTTGGCTCGATCCCAACCGAAGTAGCCAGCATTATGCCACCCAACAATCCCGACGATTGCATCGTTATCTACGATTATATTAGCGGGAGCCATATTATTATTGGTAAAAGATAGGGTCTGGTTCGAAGTGGAGGCAGATCCGAAGAGGATGTCGTATTCCGCTTGCTGCAACCGGTGTTCCTCCTTAGGCTCGTTTCCCTGGACAACGTAGGACGGACTGCTTCGACCATCTTTGACACTGTCAATTTTTCGTATTATGTTTCGCGCTTGTCTCTTGAAGCTTTCCTTTTGTTGTCTGGTAAGGTAGGGCCACGCGACTTCCAACGAAACCCCTGGGATGCGAGACTGAACAAGCACGTCGCGACCCTTGATTTTGGTTTGGAGATATATCTGGGGAAATTGGATATCTGGAAGGATATTCTCTGCTACCTTAATAGCCTGGCTTTCGTTTTCATCTGAAATGCTGTAATCACCGGTGGATTCCGTAGAATTGTGGTCACTTTTCACAATCACACTCCCCCATGCATATGTATCTCTTTTGCCAGCTGCTGGAGTGCTGATGCGCGTCTTCTCGTCGCACTTCGCTAGAACAGCTTCCCAGTAGCGAAGTGATTCCTCATCATTAGAGTTACAGTGAGCTGGGTCAGGTTTGAAATCGCTGGGGCTGGGGCGGTAACGGCCATAGTGAGGATGTCGAGCTAGAAACCGGTCGGATTGTGGTAATTTTTCCGCGTTCGTCTCATAAGGATTGACATCTAGGTCTGTGAAAGTGCTTGCCATCGTCCTTGGAGGGGATCTATCTGCGTCCATACCCATATCGCCGGCGCTTTTAATGTAGGTGGCTGGTATTACGAGGCGGCTGCTTTCTGCGCACGATATCTAGGCGATTGGCAGAGGGGAAATTCCTTTAGGGGCAGCACGGCGCGTGGGATGATGGAGAGCCTGCAGCTCTGTCTAACGGGATTCGTTTATTTTGTAGAGAATATGAATGCGGAACATGGCGATGTTGTTCTAGGGTGGGGGGGAAGCGAACTGTTGGGCTGTGTGTGTTTTGGAGGGAGAAGAAGGTCGACGGAAGGTTCGACGCGACCTGCGCAGCTCTGGACGCGCCTGATTTCCGGCGTCGAGTACAATAACCTAATAAGCCAGACGTCCTGAGTAGTATCTAATATAGATGCCAGCACTAAATGACCTCGTATGCTGAGGAAGCCCGAATGGATGTATGTAGAGAGCTGGTCTGCGCAACTGGAGGGTCCGGATGGCTCGTATGGCTCGCGGGCTGGCGTCGGAAGGATAGGAGCTTGTTCGAGTTCAAGTATACAGAAGAAATCGAGTAGGCCACGAGGCGAAGGTATTGTGACGTGATAAGGCGGAGGACGGAGAGCTGGAGAAGGAAGCGGTCAAGCTGGAGGCGGAGTGTCTGGGGATGGAGCTGTGTCTGGCGCAGGGTTGATCGCGGCGCAAGGTCTGAGAGCTCCCACGACCCGTCGCTTAACCGACTCAAGAATTTACTTAGCTCTGAGCTAATTTTAGCGTGCCCGGCGACAGACCTAGCTTTTTTCTTGGGAGTTGCAAAAATGCGGGGTGTGAAAGGAGACAGAACCGAGAGGGACAAATTTGATTGATTTAGTTGTTCCTGAGCGATACAGATGACAAACTCTCGTCAGCGTTTTCGCCGTGGTTGCTAAATCTTCCATATTCCTGCGCTCTTCTGCTGCCGCAGATGGTGATGCAATCGCCAGCCTGCTCAAATCCGACCTGAGCACTTAATCGCTGGGTAGCAGGGGTATGGCGAAGCGTGTCTTTGATGCATACCTTAACCAAATGAACAACTTTGATCGAGTTTTCAAGCGGTATAGAGTAGGGGGATATATCATATCTCTGCGCATCGTGATATTATTATTCTCTGGCACGAACGTCAAATGCTGCTATGATCTGCATCGCACCACCGGCAGGTAATTCTATATTTGCTTTTTACTACTAACTAATTGTTGCGTCCTGTCCAGCCTTCCCAGCCCTTGGAGCCAGTGAGGCTCTGTTGCGCGCTGTTCTAGATAAAACATCACGAAAAACATAAATTCGCTCCATCCATTCTCTCCTTGATTTTAACCAGATGACAACCAAGTACCTCGCCGCATTTAAGAATCACGGCTACCATGTCCGAATCCGCGAAGGAGCGGTTGGGTTCTACCGCCCCTCCCACCGCACGCCCGTCCAATTTGCCAACGCGATATAAGTTTATCGATGCATCTACAAACAGTCCCGAAAGTTTGGCTAGGGTCAAACGCCATGTCATGTTAGAATATTCGCGCCAGAAAAAATGGCAAGAGCAACAACGGCAAGACACTGATGGTGAAGGCGATCTGGATATCGACACCAGTGGGGAAGACAAGGCCCAGCGCGGAGAGCGGCATGTAAGACGTGCCAGAGCACAAAGGCATGCCCCAAGTGAGCGGAAAGGGAAAGGGAGCGCTGGACCTGCGAGGGGCCGAAACGATGGCGAAGGGAATCGTCTGGCGATAGACCAGGATTCTCAGTTGACACAGCTACCGTCACCGGATCCTGACGCGTACAGGGAATACCAGAACTTGGAAGTTGCGGATCAAGTTAGACCGGGACTTGGTGCTGATTATTTCGATAAACGGGGAGTCCCTTCTTCATGGGTCACATTCGCAGATCCAAGACCTTGGGATTCGCCGCCATTTTGGCCTAGGCATTTGGGAGACGAGTATCAGTCTGAAGCAAGTGATCCCGGATTTCAAAGCAACACCGGATCGTCTGCATCGTCCAGTTTGTCTACATGGTCTTCTTCTGACTCTGCGTCACCTACTCCGCAGACGCAGCTAAGCGCCGCGCGAACTGATCCATTTGATAGTTTGCCAATTTCGCTTGACGAAGAAGGGAAGATGTTGTTCGATTTCTACGCTAACACCATGCCTTCATGCTCATACGGCTTCCATATAAGGTCACCAAATGCTCACAATTGGTATTTGCAGGTGTTCATACCAGTAGCCATGAAAGGAGATATTACTTTCCAGAATACTATACTCGTGCATGCTGCAAATACACAAGCGTGGGTAAAGGGGTTGCCAGAGACACGCGCGGCTCTTCTTCACCGCGCACGTGGAATAGAGATGTTGCGAAAGCATTTTGAAAAGCAGCCCACGGATGTTTCGGATGCCGCCATATCCGCAACGCTTAGTTGCGCTGCAGTGGAAGATTTTGACCCTCGGCCGGAGCGGAAACCAATCAGTTGGATCCATATGCGTGCCGCAATGCAGATGATCCGTGCCAGGGGAGGACCAGTTGCATTCCAACAAAATCAAAGAATGGCTATGTTAATCAACTGGCAAGATTATATTCTCGCTGGCTACGAAACGAAAGGACCGTCGTTTTTCTATGAGGATGCCCCTGCACACACGCACAACTCTACGAATTCATTGTCAAGTAATGGAAATCAATCATTTACGCCGCTTGACGAAATCCGCTCTCAATGCGAGGAATTTATTTCCTTCCTCTATCGATGCGAGCGGCTCTCCCTCGCCCAGTCATCTTCCCGCCCAGCCCACTATCCTGCAATTCCAAGCCGATATTCAGCATTTCAACCGGACACTCTGTTGTTCCGAATCCTTTCCTCGCCGCCTGGAATCCGCTACTCAATCCCAGGTGAAAGAAAACAGATCATATCCCGCCTTGCGGCGTTAATGACCATAAACGTTGCCTTGTGGGACTACCGCAATCTGCCCCACAGGGCCGAAACTTTTCTAAATGGACTAGAACGTAAACTCCTAACCAGCGAAGTCGATGTCAGTAGCTCTGTCGAAGCCCTTCTACAAATCCTTCTTGCATGCGACGACACCTTTGGTTTAGTCAGTGATGGTTATGAGCCCCTAGTTTTCTCATCGCAGGAGACAGGAACGGCCGCGGCTGAACCTGTTCCCTCCGAACGCCCTTGGTTCGTTGGGAGAATGCTTAAGATCGCGAAACGGCTTGGGAGGCCATCTTGGGAGCAACTAAATGACTCTCTTCTGTCCTTCCTCACGCTGAAGGCGGAGGCACCAACTCTCCCGTTGTGGGAAAACGACTTGAGACATGAAATTCTCACAGCTCCTTTAACAAGTTATATTATGCCACTGTTGATGTGATTGGCTGAGCTCTGGGCTCGTATATAACATCACCAATTATGCCTTGTGATAATGGTAATGTTTTGATGAACAAAGTACACGCTTTTACAATCGTTAAACTATATACCCCCTTATAAATATATTCAGCCTTTTCGATTCCCGTTTAACTCCTTACTGTTCTATACCATGGTCGTATGCCATCAGGCGCAGTTACTATGGGCTACTTGGTGGGCGTAGGATCTGCTTACATTTACTACGTTATCATTTTGATATTATCTTTTTCTGACTGCTTTTACCAGCCGATTTAACTCAAGTGTCACTAGTTAGATCCAGAGCGGATACATACATTAGATACATAGCCATATTGTTTTTTTTACCCTTCCTTTGCAGGCTAAAATGTGCTGGACAAAAGGTCTTTTCCCGGGAATTTCAGATTCGGGCGTTGCTGGCGAAAGGTGTGAGGCTCAAAAATATCTTGTACTTAAAGAATCCAATGTGACGAGAGTATACCCGACTTCAACTCTCCATTCACTTTAAGCAACCATCGACAATAGTCCCTACAAAAAACCACCAGATGACGTACAGATGTCCAAAGTCGAATGATTAGCGCCTCTCTTCTTCAAATATGTCGTCAAAAACGCGGTAACAGGCATTGATTCTTCTGAACGGCTGGCAAAATTAGGCTCAAGGCTGGTTTACACCGACGTACTTGTTGAATACCCGACAGCAATGGTTTTAACTACGCTTTCGTGCATCGCGAGATTCGGAGTGTTATCGTCATCGGCCATTGTGCTTGGCCTCGGGGCCACGTTCATTCAAAACAGGGCATCTAGTGTGGAGTTCCTGATATATATCGAGGTTTTGTCAGCTCTGACCGTCCTGGGATCGATAGTACCGCCATACCCAAATTTTCTGTATGATTTGGTTTGGACACTGGCATGGTCTGTGGCTGCTACGTTTGCTATGGTAGTTCAAGTTTGTTACGCCATCCCCTTTCCTCTGTCTGACTTTACAGTAGTGAACACTAGCCCAACAGGCTCCTTTTCTAGTTCTTCGAGTCAGATTGCTACGGTTTCCGGTCCGATGGCAAGATAGGGTGCACCACTTACAAAGCCTCCACGGCATTCTCATTTTTATGCATGCTCGCGTGGCTGGCAAGCGCGCTTTTTGTAAGTGTGCCCATTTTCCCTGTTCTGCATCGCCTCGCTTCGGATCTCACATGTAGGAGGCATTTGACTGAGCACACTTCCACTCACAGGGAGCCCTACGTATTCTTGATGCTAAGTTCGATATCGGGTCCCTCGCAAATCGCATGTAAGTCCCCTAAGCCGAGTGAAATGGGATGGAAAATAAACTGAAGAAAGGTCCAACAGGTTCAACGTTGGAGCAGGAGGTCACGAACAAGAAGTGAAAGAGAAAGACGAAGAAAATAAAGGTGAAGGGTCGAATGAAGTGATAGAAGATGTACCCCTGGGGGAAGGGCGAGAGAAGATGAAGGAAGTAAAGTTAGTTATTTGACAATCTGCAAAGTGAGCTAGACCATCTAACTAATTTTTGAAAAAAGGGGTTTTGGCAATTCTCACATTGCCTCGCATTTTGTCAGCTATTGCATTATTGGAGTGATACTCATGGCCGTGGGGTCCTCAGTTTTGTAGGTCTTGGTAATCCCAGATATGGACTTGTTCTCAAGGCATGGAAGTTAGGAACGAACTGACCGATGGTGCAGACTCGTATGGGGTGCTCCAGCATTCGGAAGATATCTTATTTATAGGACCCCAATTCCGGATTACAACGTTACCCTGACCAACCCGACCAACAGTAACTTATCCTTTGCGGTCTCAACTAATATTAGAGTCCCAGATAAATTCAAAATCTCTGTCGATCCAATGCATACGGAATTCTTCCTCAAAAACAGTCAACCTTACACAGCTCCAGTTGCGGCGGTCGATCTTCCAAAAATGGAATTTCGCTCAAATGAGCGAATAGAAATTGTAAACCAAACGCTAAAATTCGGAAACCTGAATGAATTTGCAAAGTTGGTCGAACAAGTCGTGTATCAGCCGACATTCAGAATGGTTGGTCAGGCACGCGCAAAAATACGCCTTCCCCCGATTCAGGCAACGTGGATTGATATCGATGGGGCTATTGAGTTACCAGGTTAGATCACCCTCCCTCGTTCTTGTCAGTTCTTTTCATGTGTCTGATTCCGTATTGTTTGTCCCGCGGGTAACCACTCACAGTGAGAAAGCATTCGACAACTTTACTCAAATCGATATAAAAGATGTCAGAATACATCTTCCTGATGCTGAAGGATACAATATGATAACCGAAATGGTCATGGTCAACCTAACCCCAGTTTACCTAACTCTGGTAAATATTATAAAATATCCACGCATCCCGCTATTCTTAATGATCTAAGTGCTGACATTCAGGAATGTAACAGGGCGATATATCTTTGCAGATATTGATTGGTGATATCCAGATAGGGCAGGCATTCGTGACGCTCAATGGCATCGTACCCGGCAACAATACCCTTTTCGTTAAGGGAATTATGGATTTTGGGAATATACAAAAGAATATCATGTCTATACTTAAAACGGAGGCCCCATATCTTAAACAGGGACTAGTTATGGCGTCTGCAGTAGTTGAATCGGTTGTGAATGGGGGTCAGCACCTGAACTATTGGGAAAAATCGTTTCAGTCGATCAAAGTGTCCGCCACAACGCCCATGAAACCGCTTTTCAGCAGCATCATAGGCAACGGTTTTGGATCGACACCCATTTGGTTTCCCGACAGTGGCGAGGGTGGTGGGGACGCAATCGCAAGCCTTGCTGATAAGATCCTTCAGACAATCAATGATCTCTCAGCAAACAACCATATCAAGATATGGAATTAAGGGGAAGGCCTCCAACCCGGTTGGGATAGAATTTTCCCCATCGTGCATATCCATTGAGGCTAGCAAAGTAACTGCAGGTTTTTTCGCGACAGGCAATAAGATTCTAAGAGAATATGTGGGATAATTCAGAATCGAATTGAATTCGACGACGCAAATTTGACGATCTGGCTTCTTAATTTCAGCGAAACTAGCCATTAACTTGGAGCTTCCACGCACTGTCTATTGAACCAACGGAAATATTAATAATATTATGGTGAACTTATGAAGTACATTTTCGACCTAGCTACAACGAGGTAGCAATTCATTGAAAATCGACCGAAGCTAATTGTGGTGTTCCCCGGGTCAGACTTTGGCCGCGGTTTAAGTCGAACGCACTTGCTTCGGCTGGTACTGTACATTTGGAAAACTTTATTATTTTTTTCCGTACGATGTTACTGGTAGAAATTTGTCAGCTTGAGGAAGGGTATTTCCTCCATACACAAAGGGTTTATACATTCGGCATAATAATCTAGTGTTAGTTTATTGTAATAAAGGCCTAGGAAGAGAAGGAACGGAGGAATGAGCGTATTTTATACTATGCGGCGACAACTGGCACGTCATTAAGCAACTCACAATCGTACAATTCCCGTCATCGAGCGAATAAGTTAAACGTCGTTTTTCATTAGGTAGTCTCAGCCAACTTATATTCAGTCCACTCCTCCATCATATCAAAACCCACCTCGATTAGAATGAGTAGACATATTCGCTGGAACGACAAAACGGCAAGGAAGCAGGGAAGTTCCCAAAGGAGCAAAATATCTTGCATCTGCATGGAGTAGATATGAGGTTATTGCTCTACCTAGGACAATCCCCGACAAAGGGATTCGAGACAGTTACCCGCGGGCAATGGAAGAGAAGGTCGATGGTTTTAGTCGACGCGAGCCGAGTCCATTGCCCAGTGAAATCTATTTAAAAGATCTAAAAGCTCAGAAACTCACTTTCTGGTGCCTAGCAGCATGATGGTCCACATCTCTGCGTTCCCCCGACGCGATGTCAAGACGAGGGGAAGGGTCTGGCCTCTTCAGCGATGCTACTCGCCAGCAATCTGCATGGCGTTGTGATCACAAGTTATTATTCCAGAACGCATCTTATGTTGCTGTAAAGCCGTGCCAAGCAGCTAGCACTGTTCTTAGCGTTTTTTGGGCCCAACTTTAACTAGTGGCCGTTGCCTTGAAACAGGCGACATCAACGTCTCGATGGCGGAGGTTACTGGGATACACCATCCATTCAAGGTCGACATCTAGAATATTTCAAGAACATATGGGGCCAATAAGGTTTTGCTAGGTGGAGCGCCAAGAATCCATTCAATCTGCCTTGGAAGTCAAATTAAGCTTAAAATTAGGGTACCAAATTGCGGCTTCATTAAGTCCTAGGGAAAATAGCGTGAATGAATTCTCGCCGTTATAGATCTAGAAGACGAATGACTTCACAGGGTATATGATGTCTTAATCTTTTTTCTCCTGTGTCCGCTCCTAGTGGTTGGGGTATGGGAGGGTTTTAAAGCCAAGCACGGCAAGACATACTCTATTATCTAGCTAGCTACTTCATACCATTTAAGATAGAGGTGGGTATGGCGGTGGGCTGCCCATTGATTCCCTTCAAAACGTCCATGGCCCCATTAGTTCTTCTACCCTCAAACGCCTATCGTCCCCTTTGTACGGTTCCTTTCGTCTCCTTTAGGTTCGGCAGACGCAACCATTAACGCCTCCCTACCACTGCTGTCAATATTAAGTATACTTTTTACCCCGGTCACCCTAGATATAGCATTTTCATCTCTGAACACACCTTCCACCTCCTCTAGCGTCTTCCCTATAGTCTCTGGATACCATAACCAAACCATTACCGCCGCCACCCAATTGAACGCCACAAAGAAATAAAAGAATCGATATCCCAACCTTGAGAGTCCAATCGGCGCACATTGCGCAAATAAGAGATTTAATGACCAGTTGGCAAATGTGCTGACTGAGTTTCCGCGGGCCCGGATTGGAGTGCTGAAAATCTCTGCGGGATATATCCACGACAACACGCCAAGGGGTGTGAAGAAGAACGAAAAGACGAAATACATAGCGACAGCGCTGCGAAGTGCGTGCGCATTCGTCGAACTATCCGGGTCGAAGTAGCGCGATAGCGTTGCTTCCACGCATAAAGTTGCGCCCATGCCGATTAAGGAAGGGATGAGTAGTTTGCGTCGGCCCACCTTGTCGATGAGAAATAGGCATAGTGTGTTCCAAGTCTGCGCCAGGGCACCGGATATACCGATGATCATTAGCGAGCGCGAGGTAGAGAAACCAAGTGTCGCATATAGACGAGGGCCATAATATTGTATTATGTTGACACCAGAGCATTGGGTAAAGGCCTGGATTCCAGTTGCAAGGAGAATTCGACGGCGCCAACTTGGATTTTTGATGAAGATTTCGCGCCAGGATTTCGAGGATCCGCGTTGTTCAATGGAGATCATTTCACATATTTGTTTATACTCTTGTTCGATTAGGGAGGTATTGGAGTGTGTGCGATTTGAGTGTAAACGGATGAGAACGTCATGTCCCCTCTGGGATTGGCCATGCTCGATAAGCCAGCGTGGGGACTCGGGGAGGAATAAAGCTCCCATTATCAGAATCAGGGCGGGAAATGCCTGAAGGCTTAAGGGAAAACGCCAGGAAAAGGAGTTGCTGACGTGGGAACTGGCAAAGCCAACCCATTGCTGATATATAACGTTACTATTTGTGTAGGCAGTGATGTTTGGCAAGCAGTAGATACGGTGAGTTAATTCCACCGAGGAAACGTGTGCGGGGGAGACATACAGCAACGAAGAAACCCCATCCAATCATCCACTGTTGCATACCCCCAAGCAATCCCCGAATGTTCGGAGGCGCGATTTCGGACTGTTCAAAGATTGACAAGTTAGTGCGCTGAGAAATTATATTCAAAGCCACCATTTCCATCCTTCGGCTGCGACAAATAAAATTTAGTGGTACATACGCAATAAACGGGAATGGTAGCAGACATAAGCCCCACGGCTACTCCGGCAATAAATCGCCCTACAATTAACATCGCAATTGTGGAAGTTGCACCTTGCAAAGCAGCTCCCAAGGCCCCAAGGATTCCGCCAACAAAAATGGTCATCCGTCGACCGCGTAGATCGGATAAGTATGATACACCAAGTGATCCAACGATAGCTCCACCTATCATGAAAATAATATTAGCTACTTTGCTACCCCCTCAGGCTGGATCGTGTAGAGAAAGAGACAATGCTTTCGAGATTAGAGAGAATAGTGCAAACACAAAATGCAGGTGGGGACACACAAAACACACGTACCAGTAAACGCCGAAACAATGCCGCCCGTGGAGGCGTCGTCCAATTGACCCTTAAATCTCTGTTTGAAGTCATCTTGGGCGATATTGGAGGAGATGATACCCGAGTCGTAGCCAAACAGAAAGGAGCCTAATGCTGCAAATGCGCAACAGATAGATACAAGAACATACGTCATAACTCCTCCTTTTGCGAAAGAGTCCCTAACTTAGGGAATCTTAGACCATAGGTCAGAATGTGTGAGCTTGTTGTTTTGTGCAATACAAGCAGAGATATGATCAAGACAAAATATGCATATTCCTGAGGTGAAGGGAGAGCTCAGCATGAGCAGCTCATCAGGCTGGGGGAGTGGAGAAATGTTTTATATACTTGAGAAACAGAATTCTTGGTATATTAGGGTAAGGCTGAAAGCAGGCGAGGAGCTGATTCCTTCGAATTCTGGTAACCAGTAGAAGTTGGCCAAGTTGCGGGTTCATATCGGGATCGCTAGGATCATCAGGCTGTATATAACTGTTATATGTAATCACTGTTGGCTGGGGACGGGCTCATAGATGGTCGCGCGCGAGACTAAAGTTTTCTCCTGAGAACGGGGTTTGGGGGCTGTCCGCAGTTCCAGACTCTGTTTGAGTGTGTTAACACAGTTATTTGTGCAAGCGAACCGACGACCAACCAGAGCATCCGTTGACCTTGAGCCACAGGGCTGGTGAAAACCATGGAAATTGAGACGCAAGGCAGTCCATTGTCCTGGGCCGATTGATGGTTCTTGCTGCAAGCCATAGAAACAGCGGCGTCGGTGTCCAGCGGTTCATTTAAGGTTGGCGGGTCCAGGTTCCATGGTTCCACGGTTCCATGGGGATCGGGATAACCTTGATGGAACGTCTTCCATGAAAAGACCATATCACGACTTATTAGTTACCAATTCCCCACATGATAAACGTGATCGAAAACATACTTGTTGCCTACTAGAGGATACTGCTGCCAGAGACTGCTCGAACAAAGTCGAAAAACCCTCAAGCAACGCGATGAATCAAGTGCAACGTGAAGCGATTTCTTGACAGCAATGGTGGAAACAGGAATCGAACGAAGATTTTGGAGGCTTACAACAGTTATATTGCTAGACTTCGATTCCTGAATCCCCAAGATAAAAGGCGACAGCGCTAGAATTATTCCGCACAGCTTTTTACCCAAGGAAGAGGAGGGGATTAGAAAACGAAATCACATGGAGCCTGAATTTCGTGTTTAACCTTGACCATTAGCAACCTAAGATTGAAATACGTTCTTCATGGGGGAATGATGTAATAGAACTTTTTGAGGCTCTGATGTTCAAAATGCAAAGATGCATCGCTTCTAATGGCAATTAAGCTGTGATTCATTTACCGTTCAAGGATCCCCACCCTCGAGCATCCTGAGATTGAGCCCAGTTTTAGTTCAAGCTTTAGCTGTTCAATCGAGCGCCACAGACATGAACCCCTCGAGAGCTCAAGCTACGTGGCAGAATGGAAATACTTTATGCCGGTAACAGAGATACAGCTTAAATTCTTAGCGTGAGCCATAACTATGAAAGGATCCTCCGCAACCCAGGAGCTGGATAGTCGAATTGATAGATTGGCATCACGCCTGAAAGTCTCCTTAGTCAGTCAACAACTGCAGGATTTGATTCTAACGGCGTTCAAACTGCCATTTGATGTGTCCTTTTCAGGGCTGGTTGGCATCTTGAATCCACCAGGTCACTCGATATCCACCCACCAGCGGCCCCTCCATCCTCCCGCTCCCCACAATGATTTGGTCAACTGGGTCCACAGGGGGGTTTTAGCTTCAGCCGGTGCCTTCTTGTCACTCTGCCAGCCCTCGCCAAAAAAAAAAGGGAAGAACAGGGCCGAAGAAATGACGATTGCCCCCCACGACCAACCAATCTCCAGCAAGAGGTGAACATCGGAGTTCCGATTTTTCTCGCTCCCTGGCTTCCCCACTGTGTGATTGGAAAACTAAAAAGTGACGACAAGGAACCTTGCCTAGCGTATTCCCAGAGCACCATCGCCACGCTCCGGAAACAACCTCCAAACTGGTCCCCGCTCGCCAACACAACCAATCTTACTGGGCATGACGGTTTTGGCCTGACTCGCGCAAAAGACAGGGAAGCAGGCACCGAGGGCATCCCAACATCTCTGGTCATTTGCCCCAACTATTTCGCCGTTCCGCATCAGGCTCACTATCGTTCGTGGAGGCCATAGAAGGGCACGAGCCCTGTGATGGATTTTTCGGAATTCCCTTCAAATCAGGCCAAAAGATTGTAGCAGCGGAGAAACGCAGTAGCCTGCCGAAGGCTGCCAGTTCGCGAATGGGAACTCGAACTGGCAGCCTCGATGTGGCCTGCCTTCTCGGTTAGGAACCCTGAGACTACTCCGTATTTAGGTGTTTGTCGATGACCCCAGCAGCCCCCAAAACCAGCCATCCCCAAGAATCCCAAAGTTGGGAAAGCTGGACTAAACAAATCCGTTACCAATGTGCTGGGATGCCATGGGGTTGAATACCTTCTTGCAGGTCGCTCGGGTTTTCCTAATGAAACCCTTGCTGGCCCAACCCAGAAACATTGGTAGCAGAACTCTGGGATTTTCTTTTTCCACCGTAACCTCGTCTTCTGAAGCTTAATCCGGCTGGCGTCTGCTCTAAATAAGAAAATCATCCGTTGCACCGGCCCCTCAGCTGCCGATTATGGGTCAAGGTTGCTTTTGGCGCGCTTTTCAATTCCCAAGTGCCTGGTTGGCAAGTACTTATTAGCGGCCCGGACCCCAACCCCTCAACCTCTCCTTCGGATTTTGCGAATTTTTTTACTTTTCTGACCAGCGACATCCCCCATATATTGCTGCTTTGGGAAATTCAACTGGCTGTTTGACCAGGCGCATCCATCTCCTTTTCGTTTATCTCCTCTGGCATTTTTGCGTGCTAGGGTAAGCTCTTCGTTTGATAAAAAGAAGATCCACATTTTAGAAACTCTGCCTCTGATTACCCTGCTGGATGGCGACCTCCGATCCTGACAGTGGGAAAACCCGGTCCTCGAGCCAAGTCCCAGAAGTCGATGACCATGTAAGCGAACGAGCGCCCCCTTATACCACCAACCAATTATTTCATCCAATTTATTAATATTGTTGAAAAAAGATTTCCGAAGACCAGCGTAAATATGGAGAAAATGGGTGAGCATCCGGTCTTGACCTTTGGCAGGTCTGTACTTCGAGGAATTGGACAATGATAGATGGGTGAACTCCAGGTCTATTTACAGCAACGCAGCAAAGTATCTTGGGCGATTCGAGAACAACAGAAGATACCATCAGTATCGGGAAGGCTGTAAGTATGATAATGTTCATTTGAATACACTTATTTCGCACCTTGACATTTTTGCATTTTAGGAAGCTTATGCTCTAGAAAAATAATTATGGATAACTGAGGAGCTGATAAAAAATATTAAACGCACCAAGGCTATCTCTTACCCAACGACGAGAAAGAGAACGAGCGGCTAGATATTCACCACGCGCTGGTTATGACTATTATGGATGACAGACTATTTCTCGCGCCTATTCAAAACCCAAAAAGAGCTATAGATCTCTGCACTGGGTCCGGAATTTGGGCTGTGGAATTTGGTATATCCCCCTCCCCCCCCATACTTAAATACGGACTTATAGGTAATCATTGAATGTTGACATACTGTTCAAAAAGCGGATATGTTTCCTGGATGCGAAGTATGTCCTGAAATCTGATAGAGCTGAGCGATGACTATGAAATCTGACACCCTTCGACGTTTAGGTCATTGGAAACGACCTCTCACCAACCCAACCCTCATTGTCAGTTCTACCCGCTGTCTACCCCGATAGGAATCGTATTAAGGTGTTTTTCATTTGAGCTTACTCTATTACAGAGTGCCACCAAACCTACAATTCATGGTCGATGATGTTGAATCGGATTGGTTGTACGAGGATACTCCGTTTGATTTCATCCACGCGCGTTACCTCGCCGAGGCAATCCGAGATATGCCCCGTTTACTGAAACAGGCTTACAAGTATGCTTGAAATTTTCGATCTAACGCCCTGATGAAAGAACGAAGCGGCCTCAATCAGGCCATCAAAAATAATTATATACGCATTACTGATTTTCGCGCGTGTTTGTCAGCTGCACAAAACCTGGAGGATGGGTCGAGTTCCATGATTGGGATACGCACCCTTACTCCATCGACGGGGCTTTAAAGGGAACTGACCTCCAACATTATTACGACGTGGTCCTGGCTGCATTTATCAAGCAGGGATATTACACCCAGCCCGGAAAACAACTTGAGAAGTGGTTTACTGATGCTGGTTTTGTAAATATTCATGTCAAAAAATATCGAGTTCCTTTAGGGACTTGGGCAAAGGGAGAGAAAAACGTACGTAACTAATCCTCCATTTAGGTTGGGATAAGAGAAGCCCAGAAACCAGAATATAAATGAGAGAACATGGAGACGACACGCAATGTTTGACGAATGCTCACCTCTCCCCTGGCCCTTAATTGGTGTCCCCTCTTCAAGCGTGTTCCGCTAACAGGATATAATCCCTTCCAGAAACGAATGGGCGCGTATAACCTTATGCAATTCGACGAGGCAATCGAAGGTGGTGCTATGGCGGTTATGACACGATATGAAGGGTGGGCGCCTCAGGAAGTTCAAATACTCACATCGAAGGCTCGCAGTGATTCTAGGAAGCCCGAACTTCATGTTCTATTTGATATGTATGTTCAGTTCCCTAAACCTTATGTCCTTCCTCTTTGATTCTATAGCATTCTGCTTTATTCCTTTCCCCATTTTCCATCTCCCGTTCCCCGAAAACCATAAGCCCTCCAATCTTCCCCGAGACACCCTCTTCTCTCCTTTTCTCTCGCTCTTCCCCCAGCCTTTTGCAGAACCGTTGTATTTGTCTTCTGTTGTTTATATATTGCCTTCAGTCTCAACAGGGCCTGGAGAATCACAAATATTGACTAATCACCCCCATTTGTAGGTATGCGGTGTGGGGTCAAAAACCCGAGAGCTAATAATCTATCCTTCATAAATTGAAAGTTTTTGCATTTATTTTCAAAATAACAGCTTCAGGAGAAGAATGAAGTGGCTGGTGTGAGAGTGTTTAAAATTTAAGTTCTCAAAACGGGGTTGGAAGGGGGTACGAAACATGTTTTTCCCGAATGTTAAGATTTATTTCTTTTGAGGGTTTATGAATGTGATCCGTTCCCTATCATTTCGCTTTGGATCTCTTTCTGTATCAATAATGTTTAATCTATTTTTATTTCCGACAAACTCCCAAGGAAGAAGGACAGAAGAAGGGACAAGAAAACATATCGTGATTTTTTCTGCTTGAGTTCCGCACTTGCAGCGGTTTCATATTCGACCACACGACCGATTACCCCTTCAATGCTTGGTTTGAAATCTATACCATCCCGTCAACCATAATATGCATAATTTCATGCCGTGGCGGCTGGGAGCGGTGACCCAGCAAATGCAACTCTTCTACCTCGCAACGGAATCCGAACCTTCCTTTGACGCTGAATTCGCTGCTTGTATCGGAGGCTTACAAGGGCTGGACACCAGGGGTTTGCCTTTTTTTTTTTGCGACATCGAATGGGTCTGTGGGGTCAACACACAGGGGGGAACCTTCATAGGAATAATTGTTTACATCATAATGGATGAGGATCGCAAAGCCAACCCCGAATATGCCGCTAGGAAATATCAATAGGGGCAATGCGTGCAATCTGACAGATCACCGCAAAAGGAAAAGAGACGCGAGTGACGGGAGAGGGTCTGCGCTGCCACTCCCCGGCTTTTATTGGCTACTGTACCCGTTTATCCTTGCTAGCTCCGATGGCCGAGGACGCCTTTTCTCGGGATTTGGATCTTTTAGCGCACGAAACTCATACCTTCCCGGAACCCAAACTATGCTCTCCCCGGTGTAAATCACCGGTCTCTCACGATCAAATGAGCCCCCCACTACCTTGGTTGTGATGTTGAGGAATCTTGCTTCCTCCTATCATGATTGAGCATCTCCCCTAGCCACTCTCGAAGGGTTCGCCTCTGGGGCCGAGCGGTAGTATACAGTGGTTTGTGCTCCTCCTGGGGATTGTGAGTGTCCTCATAATCTACATGGACGAATGCGCGTTCGACGGACGCCAACCCTTCGAGCTTGCGCTGTAACGACTGACTCACATCATGCGAAACTTTCAGAGGGGTGTCTTCATCCATAACAACGTCCATCTCTACGCAGAACTTTTCCCCTGTATGGTATGCTCGGCACTAGTTGGTGTTTTAGTGGCAGAACGAGAGCCGCGGATGGACGGAGCGAGTAGGTGAATAGGATGAAGTAGGAGGGGTTTCTCTTACAGTGTCCACCTTTTGGATCCTCCAGTCATGCGTTAAGCCAACGTAAATACATTTATTTATGAAATCGCGTGGTGCAGTCTTGCCAACCAGCAGCCAGACGTTGTCGAATGCGGTTGCGACCCAGGAGAAGAGGATGAGGAGCGCAATGCAAATGGCGCCGATGGGGTCCAGATACCATACGAATTTATCGCCCACGATGGACATTATGAGACCGAATATGTTAACGGCAAGATCATTGCGGTGGTCGATGAAGAAGATGTGGGCCGCTGGGTAGCGGCGCAACCAGGAACAGTAACAGAACAGACAAAATTTGGCAAAGATAGCTACCCCAACAAAGATCAGCGGGATTAATTTTAGTTCCTCGCCCTCGTGCCCTGGGCCACCGGCGAGGCTCCGGGTCGATTCGATAATAAGCTGGACCGCGACGGTGGTCATTAGGGCGCAGAAAAGAATTATGCCCACCGTTTCAATCCTGCGCCGTCCAACGGGATATTTGTGAGGTTTAGGTCGGGCTGCCATCCGGGAGGTGAAGAGCATGACGACGGACGAGACTAGATCCATAAATGCATCTGCCGCAGTTGCGAAGAGGGCCAGCGATCCCGTGGATATAGCAGCAAACGTTTGGATGATGAAGAGGCATAAATTGACGCTGAAGCTTCCATTTACGGCCCATTTGACCTTGCCGCCGTTCTTTTCGAAGTCAAGTCGAGCCAATCGCTCCTCATTGCTGCTCTGGAGGAACTGGTCAATGAGAGCATTCTGACGGGCATAGAATTTATGTATTTTTCTGTGGTTCCCGGAGGGATAGTCCGTCTTGATTGAATCGCGAGTAAGCTCAGTTCTTTTGTGTTGATGGAGGGAGAAAGGGTCGCTGGGGTTGTTCGCTTGCGATATCTCTTTCGAAGGCAAAAAGGCAGTTTGTGAGATGCATTCGACGACCATGTCGTCGGTATCAGGTGTTATTCCTGGACGCCCTGGAGCCTGCTCTACAGAGCTGTTCTTTGGATCTGCCATTTGGAGACGGCAAAATTCTAAGAAGAACGATGCAATGTGGATGCAAGTCGGAGGTAGAGATGTCTCAAAAGCAACGGCAACGTGCTGATGCAAAAATAGATTTCAATTTAAGAAACATTAAAGTATCGCCAAAGATACTACTACAAAGGTACTAAGATCTGTTGCGCGATTGACCAGCATAAATATTGAGATATATCGAGATATGGATATCAAACCATCCGCCTCCATGGGGCAGTGCGCATCTTGTTCCGAAGTCAGGGGGATATAACATGGTAATTGCGGCATGTCTGAAACCCGGCTTGCCAGAGCGATATGTATGGTCTCCGCGTATTCAACCTTTGAAGTCGCAGCATCCCGCGATTTGTTACAGGCGATGAGATTTACCCGCTGCGACCAATAAGATCGCCATATACGTCCCATGGGCGGTTAAAAGGGGTTAGTTTTAAGTTTTTCTTGACGCCGCTAACGGCTTGGCATACCATGCACACAGTCCGCCCCTTGCGCCTGATATAAAACGCGCTCTTACAAATTCATCTACGCAGCGGTGGTTTAACATGACCCACGGCCTCCACTCTCTAACCTTCCTGGCAAGATGGGCAGTTGTTTGTCTAACGGACCTGCTGCTCTGCCGTTACATGGCTTTTGCCTCTTTGACTCCGTTGTTCTGGCCAACAGAATGAGACAGGTGGTGAAGCACCTGGAGCTCTGGGAGATCGCTTGTCTTCGGAGCATCTTCATTGCCAGTGTATCGCTTCACTGACTGGTTGCGGCTGCATCTGCGGGTATGGCGGTGATTGCCTTGAAGTTCGATTTTCGCACTTTTTCCTAGAAAGCATGCCGAGCCGCGGACAATCTTGAATAGCAGATTGTTCTCTTGTCTACGGAGTAGAAGCCGGCCACCTACTTTTCGAGTTTTGATTCTTCCGCCTGAAAGCATTTTTCTTTCCCTATTAATCGCCTTCTCATTTTCTTCGATTTTTATTTATTTTTCTTTCTTGTCCTCTGCCTTCCAAAACGATTTATTTAAATGCGATGCGCATTTCATAAATCGATTTTATATTCCAATTGCTCACACCCAAATCTTGTGGCCTGAGCGCCCACATCCAGTTGATATACTGCTTCAGGATTGCAAATACCGCCCCTGTCTCGGCCATTGCTAGCTACTTTGTTGCACTGTAGCCGTTTTATGTCCCAATGATCCAAGTATCTTTCCTTTTGTTCGTAACAACTTGTCGTCGATCCGGAGCATTCAACTGGGTTCCATAGCTTCACCTTGGCCGAGTTGATCCACCGGTCCTAAGCTTTATCTACTCCAACGCATATCGATGTTTGTTGTCAAGCATCGCAATATCTTCAATTTCATTTCTTTTCAATATGGTTTGATAGATGCCTTTCCCTCTTCCTGCCTGGGCATTGCTGGTCAGTGCAATTCGTCCTTTTGGTTACCCTTGTATCCCGCCGACCGCAGGACGGTCATATTATTTTTGCTTTTGTTATATATTTTTTCTTCATTTATTGTATTTCAACGATCCTTTCTTTCGCGATTTATTTCGCCTGGGTGCGACATTAGCGAAGACAAGATGGAAGCAACCGAACGCCCAAAGTGCAGCTCTGGCAAAGCAGCCGAGGAATATGATCTGCCACTTCATGTGGCTGCCCTCTGTATGTGCATCCCCACTCTACCAAATGCATTGCTGTGTAAGGTACCGGCTTTCTAACATGCCCCAGTTCTTGTGCTCATTGTTAGCACTCTCTGTAAGATTCTATTCCATGGTTACTTGAGGAGAAATAAACCAGATAGAACTTACTACTTTTCGCCCAGCATGTGGTTTCCCTGTGGCTGCCAAGAAGATCCCATCCATGAGGATCCCACCAAGTGCTTTCTTCTTTTGCAAGCACTTTGGAACTGGCGTCCTTGTTGCAACAGCCTGCGTTCATGTAAATTATCCGTCGTTGAAGTGATGTGGGTTTGATGTGCGGGATGTTGGGGGTGCTAACATGAACCAGTTACTGCCAACCGCATTCGCATCTTTAACCGACCCATGCCTGCCCCCTTTGTTCACGGAGCAGTATCCTGCTATGCCTGGTGTTATCATGTTGGCAGCTCTGCTTTCTCTATTTTGTGTTGAGTTATGGATGAACACAAAAATAGGTGGTCACAGCCATGGTGGTGCAACGGGACAGGATCTCCTCCACAGTGGCCATGGGCATGGTGGTAATGGTAATGGTGACAAGATATCGTGGCCCAAGGAAAACAAAATCATGAACAAAACTGTGGACGATGATTGGGATGACAGTAAAACGTTATATAAGTCACGGTGTGTTCCAACACACTTCTAATCCCTAGTTGGGACAATGCTAATCTGCGATATCTTTTTCTTTTTTTTTTCCGGTGCACAGCGAGTTTACCTCTCCCAGAGACTTTGACCGATCGTACGTAAATTCTCAATCGGAAATGCCAGCCTGGTTCGTCGCCTTTTACGAGCAGTATATCCGCGAGCGTGAGTGGACCCATGCGATGCTTCAGAGCCACGTTATGCAGGAACCACAGGGGAAGACGCTGGAAAACGCCTCCCAAGCAAGCGACCTAGAGCCCGGTGTTGACCCCGCCGTCTACAAAAAGATGTCTCTCAACATAACCATTCTTGAAGGCGGCATCTTGTTCCACTCGGTATTCGTGGGCATGACCGTGTCAATCGAATCGGATGGTTTCCTCGTCCTCCTCATTGCCATTCTCTTTCACCAGGCGTTCGAAGGCTTGGGCTTAGGTTCCCGGATTGCGCAAGTACCGTATCCAAAGAAATCTCTCCGCCCGTGGGTTTTGGCGATTGCTTTTGGTACAACTGCTCCTATTGGGCAGGCCATTGGACTTATTGCGCGCACAAGCTATGACCCTGCGAGCGCGTTCGCGTTAATCATAGTTGGAGTCTTCAATGCTATGTGGGTGTTTTGTTATCTCCGTGCGGTCTTTCTGTGTATACGCACCCTATATCCCTGGGAAAAGCTAAGTCCTTCTTGATAGATCTTCCGGTCTTCTCATCTATGCAGCAACTGTGGATCTTTTGGCGGAGGATTTCTTGTCGCCAGAAGGGCTAGGCATGTCCAAGAAGCAGAAACTCTCGGGAGTCCTGTTCATTTTCTTGGGAGGTGAGTTTTAAAAAGCATTCCCCATTCGCTTCGTGAGAGCTCAACGGACTGACTTTGGTGGAAACGACCAGCCATCGGGATGTCAATTGTAGGAGCCTTTGCATAAACTGGTGGGCAGCGACGTACTCCGTAGTTGTGGATTCGAAGAAAAAAAGCCAAAAATATAAAAATAAAACGTCAAGGACAATGACCCTTTGCTATGTCATTATTCGACAATCATATTACCAACCCAACAAAGGGCTTGCGAGAGCAATTGACCACCCAACACTCTTTTATTAAACTTTTCAGAAAACTCAATTTAAAATGGATGAGAACTAAATCCCGATTGATTCCTGTAACTACCTGTACACATGCACATAGATAGTAGGCAAAGTTACGTAACTTCGCGGCAGGCTGGCCGCGGAAGACATCCTCGTCCCTCCTGATTTGTCCCAGGAGCTGATGGAAGTTCGCGGAGACTAGCCTGTAAACCTGGGGTATATGTGTGAGGGGGCGTTCTGATATATCGGCGGTTTCTAGCCTGATTCCAAGGCAAAGAGAAGCCTGTGGCAGCTGACTGGACCCTCACCGGGCCAGGCAAGAAGGTTAGTTCCATTTGCGTGCTATTATCGTCATACCGTGTACGGAGTATAGCGTAATAGATGGCTGGATCTTGGTTGATTCCTCAACGCATCCTTGAATCAGCAGCAATTGGCCAGGCAGGTTCTATTCGGAGGTACTTCGGCAAGGGGTACTCTGTAGCGCCAAGGCAGTGCTTAACGGTACCTGCCGCAGCGGTACCACGTTTCCGGTGCCATTGGAACCAAGGTTCAGGGCGGTTCAAGGTTTTCGGCTGTCATCATTTCCTTCGTATTTATTTTTCTGCTGGCCACTGGCTCTGATTCCGCCAGGTTCTTGATGTCAAACTCGCCTTCGCTTCCCTGGGTTTTTGAACAGGTTAGAGTTAGAGTTGCGGCTATCTTGAATTTTTTACCTCTCCCGCCTCCTCCTTTGCGGCTTTCCTCGCTGTCCATCCAGCTCGCGCGCTTTTCCGCCTCCTCCGCCGCCTGTCCTGCTCTGATCTCCGAGGACACAAGCCCCTGCTCCTGCTGATCGGTGGTGAAGTTCCGCGGCCGGTGCGCTCGGTGGATCCTGCGTGACTCGTTGCCCAACGCAGCCTTTTTACCCCCCACGTTGTCCTCACTTGGATCCTTCTCGCCTCCTCCCCCGGATACCACATTGCTCTTCTCTAACTCTGTTTAATTTTTTTCTTTTCCACTTCCTTTCTTTTTTTTCCACCGTTCTTTGACTTTCTTACCTCGTATCCCGTGGCTCTTGCAGTGCGAATTGTACACAGCCATCGACTGGCAACTACTGTCCGACTTGGATATGTTCCAGCTAGACACCACGACTAGCAGCAGCAGCGACGACGACGACCATCTGCGCTCGATCACACACTTCCTGAGACGATATACGCTAGTTCCGATGTGACTGTGAAAACAGCGGCAGAGTTTCCATCATGAGCTCTAAAGATAGTGCAGCCGTTGCGCACGCTGGCTCTGGGGGGAAGGAGAACAATCCCCAGAGCCATCGGCAGGAAGCCCATGGATCGCAAGATTGGCGCAGCTCGAACAATCAAACTGATACAGATACCCCGCCGGATGCAAAAAGTCCGGACTCAGACGCAATGCCACCCAAGGCTCCGCCATTGCAAAAGCGACGACGGGTGACGAGAGCGTGCGATGAGTGTCGACGGAAAAAGATCAAATGCGACGGCAAGCAGCCGTGTACTCATTGTACCGTTTACAGTTATGGTATGGTGACTTGATTACATTAGGTTTCACCCCTCTTTTCAAGAAGTCAACGGCTGATTTGTGAGCCTTCTTGCTTTTTCGTGTCGTGTAGATTGTACCTATGATCAACCTTCAAACCGCCGACGAAATCCTGCCCCTCAGTATATCGAAGCTCTTGAGAACCGTGTACAGAAGGCGGAAGCGATTCTTCGCGCAGTGATCCCAGATCTTGACATCAATGACCCTCGCTTCGATACCGTTGGACCAGAGGAGTTGGTTGCGCGAATCAGAGACCACCTCAAAATTTCCGACAGTGGTGATCAAGAGGGGCAACAACCAGCAGGGCAGGAGAAGGGCGAGGAATCGCTTTTGGAGTCGATGGTTGATAACACGGGTTTGCTTGATGTTGATGATCAAGGACATTGGGATTACCATGGCCACTCGTCCGGGTTGATTTTCATGCGCCGCCTACGGAAACAATTTGGCAATCTACCGGACCCTCGACCTGAGGACCGGCCAAAGACGAAGTTCCAAAATATTTCCCACATTCTTGAGGGAACGAAATCTTCGTCGGAATCCCCAATTGACTCCCATCTGTCTCCTCTTCATGATTTGCCGGAAAAAGAGGTCGCCCGCAAACTCTGTGCGAATGCCCTCGAGGATGCCTGCTGCATCATGCGATTGCTACACATACCTAGCTTCTATGTTATGTTTGATCGAATTTATGATACCCCACCTGAGAATTTCTCGAATGAGGAGAACAGTTTTTTGCCTTTGTTATATCTGGTCCTTGCTGTGGGCTGTCTTTTTAGAGGGGTTGGTGATTCTACACTAGATAAGTCGGGTTACGAGAGCGCAACAGATCAAGGGTACTACTGTTCTTTTCCGAGATATTTTCCTCCCTCGGGTGGGGGACTGCATCCACATGTGATTCGTTACATTTGCTGACAGCTTTCCTTGCTATGAAAAACAGGTTCCAATATTTCAAAGCGGGACGACAGCTGCTTGACATTACGGAATGCCGTGATCTTACGTCTCTGCAAACTGTCTGCTTCATGATCCTGTTCCTTCAGTCATCGGCGAATATCAGCACTTGCTACTCCTATATTGGTATCGCGCTACGTGCCTCTCTCCGCCTTGGACTTCATCGATCCGTTTCGGCCAATTTTAATCCTATAGAGCTAGAAACCCGAAAGAGGGTATTTTGGGTCGTGCGAAAAATGGATGTGCACGTAAGTACGATCCTTGGTCTACCGTCAATGCTAAGTGAGGACGATATCGATCAAGAATACCCGCAAGCTATCGACGACGAGTTCATCACCGCGGAGAAGATTTTGCCAATACCGCCAAATCATATCACTTTGATGGCTGGCGTAAACGCACATATCCGTCTCGGTCGCATTGTCATGAAAGTTGTCAAATACATCTACCCGGTGAAGGTGGCAAACCAAGGTGCAAACCATACATACATGGTGAGCCACTCAAAAATTCGCGAGCTTGAACGTGATTTGCAGGCTTGGCATGAGGATCTTCCCGATTCATTCAGGCCGGGAGGGGAAGCTCCCCCTCATATCGAGAGGTGTGTTCCCCATCATCATAAATAACATTAAACTGCTAAAATGTGTTCTCACACTGACCTGTTGGCCAAAAAGAATGAGGCAATTACTTCGGATTGGCTACGCCCACGTGCAGATGGTTATGTATCGCCCGTTCCTTCATTATGTTACTGGCAACGCGCAGGACCGGAAAATCGATAAACGATCTTTTGCATGTGCTGCTGCTTGTGTGAGTGTGGCGCGTAATGTCGTCCACATTACTGCTGGAATGAAAGAGAAAAAGCTCCTCAATGGCTCTTACTGGTTTACGATGTATACTACGTATTTTGCGGTGTTGTCACTGCTCTTTTTCATCCTTGAAAACCCCGAGTCGGCTACTGTCAAAGACGGCATCTTAAAAGATGCTCTCGAAGGCAAGAATGCACTTGCAGGGCTAGCTAAGAATAGTATGGCTGCAGATCGGTGTGCTCAAAGCTTAAATGTTTGTTGACCCCTTGCCCCGTCTGATCATCTTCGTGGACTGCCTTTACTGACATCAGCCTCTTAAGTCTATTTTTAAACACCTTCCAGAAAAATTGCAAAATCGACGGAACACTCCAGCACCCTTGAATAGGAAACGTGCTCAACCTACTCCACCACCGGCATCGAAACCTAGGGGAACAATGACACCACCCCACGGTACTTCTGCCACCCCTGATAATCTGATCGTGCAACCTCCCCAAAGAGCAAAAACGTTCCCTGTTCATCTGTACGCTTCGAAACAACTAGGGCAAGCAAAAAATCAGACACTAGGTACAAGTGTTGACGATAGCCATCACTTTCAACCTCCGCGTTCATGGAGAGTGAATGAGCAGTCACCTTTTGGTCTGCGTCAGTCCTCTCCAAACTCATCATCTGCCAATGACGAAGATATGATGCGAAGTTCATTGACACCATCACCGTCACCCATCTCTTCTTCGCAGCAGGCGCTCATGCCCTCTCACCAAATGCAGCACCATCAGCAACAACAACAACAGCAGCAGCAGCAGCAGGCACCATCGCCTTTGAAACAGGAGACCTCATTTTCACCTCCCTTGGATAACATGACCTATATACCAGATCTGATGCCAATGATGTTCCCATCCGACGACCCTTTCGCCTATCCAACTCAGCCCATGTCGACTCTTGAAAACGTCCATTTCAAAAACGAGTCCAACATCACGGGCGCACAGTTTGGATTAAGGTCGTCTTCATCTTTGACAAATTCTTCCACAGATCCAACATCTGCCTCTACTCCGAGCCTCGACCCGTTCCACTCTTTCCAGTCGTTCGCCAACACCAATAATAACCAGGATACATCTGGTGGCACAGCCTCCTCATTACCACACCATTTAAAACAATTTCCCCAACTTAGCACCTTCGGAAACCCAATGACGTCCGCATCGGGCTCTACCTCCCCTAGAGGACTCTTGCGAAGCCCAGACCTCATCTCAATGTCTGATGAGTCATTCTTCTGGCAAGACCTGGAATCGCAGCAGCTGTCACAACATCAGCATCAACAGCAACACCAATTATCCCAGCAGCATCAACCTGATAATCAATCCGCCCGCGACCACCCCATGTCGGGGACCCCCGGATTTGGCATAGGCATGGGCGTTACTGGTTTTGGCGGCCTCGGAATAGGTATAGGCATGAATATGGGTGTTACCTTGGACGATCTGCTCGGAAATCTATCTGCGGGCGCGGGAAATGATGGTGACGGCGGCGTAGGTGCCGCCGGGTCAGATGGAAATATTGAGTGGAGCCAGTGGACGGACACCGGGCTATGAAAATATACAAATGAAAAATGAAGGGGAGAGCGCAAGGCAAAACGACATACCAACCGTGGGAGTCGCATGGTTATTTTTTTCGTGGCGACCTAACTATTGGACAAAACTAACCACCTCTGTGCACGGACTTGCTGCAGAAGCTTAACCCCCTCCCCAAAGAGTCCCCAGGCGAACATGATTGACTCTGCGTACATAACACCATTTGCCAACGCCAATTTCAGTGGTCATACGATCAAGGACATGGGATTCCTTAAGAAATTAAAACACACCCAAAATAATCAGTTCCGGCAGGTTTGTATCTTTGGTAGTTGTGATGTTGTTTCAAACAAAGCTGGTTTTTTCCCCTGCTTTGTCATGCGTCCATAATAAACCATGCATTTTAAGAGTATTCATTCATCCTTACGTTATTTACCATTTACCTATTCTATTCTATTATTATTACTATTTCTTCTACCTCTTATACATCATTTGCATTTATGATGGCTACTACAGGTTCCGATTTCATGATCATGATATGACGAATGATGTCATGACGATTGTGGGAGCAAATTCCTCCAAGGAAATTCTCCAAGATTTCTCCACTCCACTCTACTTATTTTTTTTATCTTCTACTTTTCGTTCATTGATAGAAATACCTGTTTCTGAGTCGTGATTCTCCTTGATTTCGAGTTTGATTCTGTTCATACTGCTTCATATTCGTCTTTATTTTCTCCTTTCTTTTCCGTATATTTCCCTCTCTGCTTTACTAGAATAATCTAGAGGAAGATATCTGTAAACATAGCATACTAGGTCGTATAATATTAATTAAACTAAATATACTCCGTAGTACATTTTATCATTCTAGTCACATATCCAAACCGCTCTCCATCACTTTTATTAACCCTGATCTGAAACCAATCTCTCACAATCTCCAACTCAAAAGCCATATTTAAGCCGCCCCTCACCCCATCCGCTCAACCTCCGCACTCACTCATCTCCGCATCTCGTGAGGGGTGGTGTATTGAATGCGCGATTATTGCACCAATAACGCCAGCGAATAAAACCACCCCGCATTCTGCCAAGCACTATTTCAGAGCAACAAAGGCTTGCAGCTGCTTCTGCAGGCTTGCAGCTCCATTCTGTGGTGGTCATTGTGGCTCTCGATAAAGGCCCATCTAGGCCAAAAATCCCAAGATGAACGTGAGAAAGGTGTAAAGCTTGCTTAGATTCTTAGCGAATTGGTAGCTACATGGGAGATTATATAGTGAGGATGTTACACAAGAGACATGTGGTTGTCTCACAGAACAGTGAACAGTTGCTGTATGGTTTCCTGCCATGTTACAAGTTGCTAGTTACATTCAATTTTAATTAGGACCGTAGGATAGATATAGATACATAGGCCCCGTAAGATATACTGGACTTCAACTTTTAGCTCTCCCGCTTGTTTAGCTCCCGTGTCAGTTGTGGGGATGAAATATTCAACGGCCGCCTTCCCGTGAAAATGGCTGGAAACCTCAAAATGGATGTTTTATTTGACAGTTTTGTGTGTTTTGAATCATTACTCCTAGCTAAGGTAATTTTGAAATCCATAATTAACATGCGTATTCGTACTTCAGAGATGAAACAAGGAAGCAGATCGATGCTAGCACAGAAAATTAAACCGTAACCTTTTTTTTTAATTTTACTTGTGTTTGGTGCTGGCCTTTGCGGCTGCTTCAGCGGTCAATCTTAGCGCCGTCGGCGCATCCTCCTTGGGGATATGTAGCTCGACAAGCTGGTGAAATTTTCAAAGAACAGTTAATTATTGTCTTTCTCCTGTCTTGGAGCAATGAAAAGCCAAAGGTATACTTTATACATGCGTTACAGGCGCAATAGGGAGACTGAGAAATAAAATATAGGGGAAACTCACCTGCAAAACCTTGGAGGAGGAAAAGCTCTCATCCGCAAACAAGGCGGTTAATTCCTTTTGGGTCTTGATAGAGTGCGTTTTGAATGTATCCGGTTTGGCTCCGAATGCTGGAACGAGATCGCTGAATTTCCAGGGCTGAATGTCGTTGTATACCGCATCCCAGCCGTGAATGCATCGTTCGATAGTGTAGCCGTCGTTACAAATTACGAAGCTATGGTTGTTAGCGATGACATGGTTTTATATTCATGTATCCCTATCGAGGAGTGTTACCAGTGTCTGGAAACAGGGTTTGCTAACTCACATGATAGGTGTTAAGTTGTGTCTGATCATGGTACTCAATTCTTGCGCTGTTAACTGGAAGCTTCCATCCCCGATAAACAATATCGTTCGTTGCCCCTCGTTCTTTTGTTTCGTTGCAAGAGCAGCGCCCTGGCAGGCGCCAAGTGCATAGCCAATACTCCCCCACAGAACCTGGCTTAGGGCAATCACACCTTTGGGAAACCTTGTTTCCCATATGCCAAAGTTAGCCGTACCTGTTTCGGTTATGATAACGTCTTTCTCTCTAAGCCATTGGCCAACTGTAGGCCAGAACCAGGCATGGGTGATAGCTGATGATGTTTCTTGAGGTTTGTGCCTTGGTGGCTGGTTTGTGACATTGGGCCCCGGAGTTACGTTCACCTTCCCCATACGGTCGGCCACTTTGCGAAGAACGCCCTTCATGTGGATGTTTGGGTATTCGGAGTAGCGAACCGCAACGTAGGTGCTATGGAAGTCAATTGAATTCATACGGCCGATACGGTAAGTAAATCCAGTCGTGTTGAAGTCTGACTTTATGGCGCCGATATTAAGGATCAAATCGGACGACTCGACACGTTCTTTGACCCCTGCACTTGAGCCATCGCCGGCATAGACACCGCCGTAGTTCGGAAGCGTTTCGTCAATAGCACTCTTTCCCATTGGAGTGACAAAAGTTGGCAAACCGGACCTTGTGACGAGGTCTTGCACCTCTTCGAGGACGCGGTGCCGGATAGCACAAGCGTCTACGAGGATGACTGGAGATTTTGCAGCATGGAGGTACTTCAAAACGACGTCCACGACGTATTCTTCCTTTTCCTCTTCGTTTTCTGGGCGTTTCAGATCAATCGGGACTTTGAGGCGTTCTCCTTCAACTTTCTTCCTCACCATGTCAGTAGGCAATGTGATGTATACTGGTTGACTCCGGATCCAACATTCCCTTATGGCGCTGTCAATAAGGGCCGCAGCTTCATGTGGGTCATTCAACTTGGCGACGTAGCATGAAATGCTGGCACTCATGTTAACAAAGACATTGAAGTCTCCATTACCCAAGGTGTGATGCAGCAGCATACCATCACGCTGGGAAGCTGTACTAGGTTGGCCCACGATATGCACGACGGGGACGAACTCGGAGAATGAGCCGGCGATAGCATTCAGGGCAGAGAGCTCTCCGACCCCGAAGGTTGTGACAAGTGCTCCCATTCCGTTCACACGTGCGTATCCATCCGCAGCATAGCCTAGAATTAGGGAGTTGAGCTTTAGTAATTACGACTTTAAATAGGATCGATCAGATACGGCGAGTATAATTTCCGGGTGGATACTATGTTTGTATATGCATACCAGCGTTTAGTTCATTGCAATTGCCAACCCATTGAAGGCCGCAGCCGGGCAAATAATCCAGTGCCACCAGGTTGTAGTCACCTAGAAGAAAAATATATTAGCACGGCCCAATTTCAATTGGTTAATCTGGAGAGGTACCTGGAAGGCCATGGACAGATCGAATTCCGACTTGATGGAGCCGCGTAAACAAATACTGGGCAACGTCAACGGGAGATTTAAGCTCCTTTCTTGGAATATCGGTTGCCATTGTAGCTGTGATTGGTATTGGCATACAAAAATGGGATGGACTTGTTTATGGGAAGCTAGACACGAAAATGACAGGAGAGAGGGGCTATATGAGTTTAAGAATGATGATATTGCGGTTGCTGGCTGGAAGCCAAATCCAGCCTTTAAGTAGTGGGCAGAGTACGCCATTACTACGCTCCAGGTCCTTACAGCCGGCACGGTTGCCATTGAGACACCGCATGTTTCCCTGGCAAAGTTCGCGATTGGAACGGTGATGAGCAATGTATGATGTCAATCCAGCCGCCGAGTTCCTGTGATGACTTGGAGACCGCGCTACCAGGTTTAGTCAGCCATTAATGTCACGTGAATAGTTACCCTTTTTGGTAATCGAGACGTCTGCACTAATCTAGCCCGCGAGAGACAGGTTTCTGCAGTATCACGACACAGTTCAGGGATGGCGAAATCAGAATTCTAGAAAATTGGATAGCAACTTTAGTTGACAGGAACCCTGTGTTGATCCAGGCTATGTTCTAGTATGCTAGTATCTGGGAATTAAAGTTAATTTATCCTTACCAATAATTGACCAACCTGCTTGGAAATGCGCCCTTCAACACGCAGGCCACTCAAGACAAACTGACTGACTTGTACGTATATCTTTCAAGGAATAAATCTTGAACATGGCCGGAATTGGTATTTTCTTAAGATTACCCCAATGTTAGTTGGTCTTCTTTTTAGTTTCCGCTAACCTCTACCCCAGGAATTGTTTCACCCCGGTCAACAGGTCGACTGCGGCCGACAAACAAAGGAAAACTCGCATTAGATTTTGCATTGGCATTTATCATTCCTCATGTCTGTTCCAGCAAAAAGATCCCACAATGGTGGGGGAGATAAACTATCAAAAAAGCCCAAGGTGCGGATGCACCGTTTTGCATGTTCTTACATAGTCCTACATTTTCGACTTGCGCAGTGTCTCAGCCCAAAAGGTTCACCTGGTTCTTATATCTAACATTGAGACATAGAAGTCAAACCTTTGGTTCAACAAGAGCAACACACGCCAATGGAGTTATAGGCGTGTCATTGAGAGAGGTGACGCGGGTATGTTTGTCACGTCGAACAGGGGAAAGGAGGCAAAGTGCGTCTCCGAGATGATTGACATACTCTATCAAGTCAGTCTTACTTGACCCCCTTTATTACCTGCTCTGCTCCCTTCAACCTCCACGTTGAGAAAATAACTCATCCTCTGTTATGAAATAGGATCTAGAAAGTCAAAAGCTTCTAGCTGAACCACCAAAAGATGAGACATCAACCTCGGATAAGGATAATAAACAAGAAGAAGCTGAGGAGGATGAAGAAGAAGACGATATCGAGGCCCAAATCCTCAAGGAAGTAGCTGACATGAAACCAAACAAAAACAACAAAAACAACAATCCTTTCCAAGCTGTGAAACTGGACATTCCCTGCCGTATGTCTAATCCCCGCATAATAGCCCCAAACCGTCCTATCCAAAATATTAACGTAACACTTAAAACCTTCTAATCCACTCGCACGCAGTCTCCTTCATAAAAATCGATAAAACCTTCGACCCAGTCCAAATCGCCCATCGTCTCTGCACAGACGCGCGGGAAAACCCAACCAAAAAACGCAGCCGATGGATCCAGCGGATAACGCCCATAACACTCACGCAAAAAGTCCTTGGTGGTGGTATTGAGCAATTATCGCGTGAGGTTCTTAAACCACATTTCCACTCTGGCGGGCCGTCGAAAAAGGTGAGGAAAATCTACCGGGTCCTCCTTAAAACCGCTAGTTTCCCGCATCCCCTGATCCCGGCGTCACCTCTTATCATATAATCTACGAAAAACTAGACCCGTCATATCCCTAACTTAAATTCCCGAAAACCCTGAAAAGATACATCTCAACTAATCTTCCAATCTTGACGTCTCACTCCTAGTACGCAATCCGCACCTCCATAAGAAACAACACAGAATGGACCCGCGACACCTTAATCCCCCTCGTAGCCAAAGCCGTCGGGCCCGGCCACTCAGTCGATTTGAAAAACTACGACCTGCTTATCCTCGTGGATATCGTCCAGGTAAATAAAAAGGACTTCTTTCTCTTTCCTAGCAACATTTCCGTTTCTCATACCTACCTAACCCCTTTTCCCTTCCCTTCCCCTCTCTACACCATCACAAAAGCAATTCCCCCCCCGCCTTCCTTTCAGCATCGTTCCCTTAACATAAACTAACCCCACCAACCCCACCAACCCCATATCAGAATATATGCGGCATGAGCGTCGTCGGCCCAGACTACGACGAGCTAAAAAGATATAATCTCTCCGAAATATACGATCCAACCCCCAAACCCGGACCACCGCCCAAGCCTTCATCCGCCTCCGCATCCGCGCCCGTGCCCGCCGCCGTAGTCGAAAAAAGTAATACGCCCGCCGGTGCCGAGGCTGATGCAACGGCTCCAATTCCCGTTATCGCAGCAGCGGCAGAAGGGGGAAGTGAGGTAGAAGAAGAGCAAACAACTTCTTGAATATATATAACACTTGGATTGCCCTCCTTTTCTCCTCTCCTCCCCTTACGTTGGGTATCTTGTCGATTTGTACCCGGTATATATATATATATATCCGTACATATATTATACTATCGTCTGGGAACGACTGGGGGGTTGGGGGGGGGGAGGGGTTGGAGCGAAGTTCGTACTCGTGGAGCTGGCAGGCAGGAAAAAAAAATTTAGAACCCATTTTGTACCTAGCCTGTCTGTAAAGTAGAATATACTTTTGGCTTCTCCCTTTTTTTTACTTTTTGGAAAAAGACCTTTTTGAAACCTTTCCAATAACCGAACATACCATATATCAAAGGAGGCGATGTGCAACAAAGCTGCGAGTTAGAACTATTCCCTAATGAAAAGAAAAAAGCAAAAATAGGCTGGGAGCAACCGATTTAAATTTCTGCTACCGATGATGGAAAATATCTACCTACACCAGCGAGGGATATTAGGGTCGTAATTATCTTAAACAACAACCACCCCGGTTCTAGCAGAAGCAACGTCGCTAAGCCCGATGGTTCTTTGCTTTTGTTTTATAAAAACCACAGGCAACACTGCCATCATACCTACCCTCTGCTTGTTCGCACTGTAAGGACATTTTCCCAGGTCAAGACAAAATCAAGGTTCTCTCCCCAGCCATGAAATTCATACGATCCACCGTTAAAAATCCGTCGATGACAACTTTTCCCTCAGGAAGGCGAAAACAAAACCACATCATACCCATCAACATCCATCGTGAAACACAATGACAAACCGCTGTTCAGATGTACCACATCTTCAACGCTAAACGATCAGCATCGCCCATCGGCAGCAGCTGCCTTCCTTCGGACTGCGGCGGCTCCGCTGGAGTTGGGGTTTGGCCCTGTTTAACTTGCGGGCCAGAGCGGGGGCCGGAGCTGGCGGGAATATTTTCATGCGCACGAGCCCGGTTGGAGACCAAATGAGCATAGTACACCGCGGGAACTGGAGAAATTTATCTTTTAGTTCATTCACCTCAATCCAAAAGGGGGAATAATAACTTACAAAGTGAAACTGAAGTGGTCGATCGCATGTATTGGTAACAATGCTCATAAATCATATTCTGCAAGTCTTTGGGTGCGTGGTTCATTTCGTCGACTAGCACATGGTAATGGACGGGGCGGGATGTGCCCTGCAAGGCGATATGCGACCACAAAAAGAAATCCCATCCGTGGGCACCAGTGACGTCTCTCTCAACCAAAGTGCCTGGCAGTGCATTTCCATTTTTGTCGGAGGCGTTGCGGTCCCCTGGTTGAGGAAAGGCCCGAATATGATGACGTTTTGAAGCGACCACCACAGTGATTTTTCCACCCCATTCGACACCCTTATTGAAGTTCTTTAGCAAGGACCTAACGAACGGGATCTCCTGTTGCAAAACTTGCTGGAACTCTCCCTCTGAGACTCCATCACGGAAGTAGTAGATATTTTGAGGGATTCTACCTTGACCGACTGTCGCGCACCATTCGCGGATGAGAGGTGAGAGCATGGATTTGATGTTAGCTTGGCTAATCATCTCCACGCGATCACCATTCGTTTCACAAGCTCCAGTATACCGACCACCAAATTGATCCATGGATACAGTCATGGCGGCCATCGATGGGGCAAAACTTCCCGGGGAAGAGTGCGAGATATCAGCTCCAATAATCATTGTATATGGAGCTAGTCCTTTCGTAATCTTTGACGCAATTCTCGCAGTAGTCCCTCCGAGTTTTGCGTTAACCTTCATTAAAACATTAGAAATGTATTGGCCGTTGCACTTTGCGACCTGGGAGGCTTGCAACACCTGGGAGACAACGCCAAACCGGCAGTCGCAAGATTTCTTGAGCCTGGTGTAATGGAATGCATTTTTATCCATGACGATGAAAATGAGTAGCTGGGGTCGCTGATTAAACTTGTTTCCAGTAGAATGAAACAAGCTATATGCCGCCTTCGCCGGATCCGCTTCCACCTCGCCAATGAATGGTCGGGTGCTGGCAACAACTCCACCGTGGCCTTGGTATGAGCGCACGAACGCATCGACAAACCTTTCTACGTCCGCTTGGTTAACATGGCGACTTTTGAAAACACCGACGCCCCAAGAAGTCAGTGGCGTTGAGTTTTTGGAGTAGAATTTTTTCCCACGAAGATCCCATCGTCCCGCGGTACCTGGGTTCACGCGCTGGTTACCTCCAAAGAGAATTTCCGGGTTAGGAAGAAGCCGGGCTTTCGTTGTGATCATAGACTCGGAAACCTTTAGACCAAAGGCATTGAGCACTGGATCAGTTGAATGGGCGAGATTGGCTTTTGACGCTTCAACTGCTTTGCGACGTTCACTGGGACGTGTGACAGCAAATTTGATCATAGATGCTGTTTGGAGCTCATTAAGCTTAAAAGGAAATCTTTGTGGGCGATGAATTGCCAGAAATTCCATGGGGTACACCACCCCCCTTTTAGTCATCTCCACGAGCGGAAGTTCCGGGTAATTGAGAACAACATTGTAACGTGAGCGGAAGTAATCGTAGATACTCATTGTGCGAACCTGACCAGTCGCTTTGTCGGTCATATCAATTGTGTATTCCCTTGCGTTTGCCTGGAGGAATTTTTTAATGATCCATTCCCTATCCGGACAAGGGCAGCCTTTGTACGAGGCCTTCACAGCTAGTTTGTGAAATCGGCTGAGCTGATGGAATCTTGCGGATGGAGCACGGCCGCCATGTCCATCGTCAACCGGCCTAGTCCAGCTAATAAGTTGCTGGACATCGCGAAGTTCTAGTGCCTCGATCGCGGCACTCAGGAGTGAGATAAGAGCCCAAAAACAGGAATTGGAAACGTCGACGTTTAGGGCTAGCCGGCCAGGCTACAAAAGATGTCAGCAAGATGTCAATTGAATATTTTGGGGCAACGTACGTTGACCGCACGGATGGCTTGGTAGATGCCTTTGTATGCAAATACCCCACCTCCAACGGACGCCTTTGGGTTTTGCTCGCTGAAGAAGGAGCGCTTGATTGGAATGAATCTGCTGCTAGGAGTCTCTCTCAACACATGATCGAGGAAGCCTTGGGAAAGATTAAGTTAGATGAACATCACCAAAGAAAATAAAATAAAAATAAAGGATAATAAAATCAAAGGCTAGAGCGAAAGCGGATAGGATCACATACTTAGCCCTTCCAACACCTCCTTGGAGATGCTTCCATTACCGCGAAGATACTCCTCAATTATTGCGAGGTTAACCTTCTTCGTGGGGCGAACCACCAAGCGAAATATATTTGGAGTTCTGGATTCTGAGCGGCCCTGCTCAGCATCTAGGTCAACCATGACGTTGACATCCTTGGGCAGTTTGTCAAGCGACCTGAAAAGCTATTAGCCAAACGACAGCTAACTTTTAGTGCCTGAATTGTGAGCCTACCATGCCAATTTATTCCCATCAAAGATAAATTTGGTTCCAACTTTGGCCATTCTCGTTCTCGATTTCCACACCTTTTGTACTACGACGCGTTTTTCGGAGCCATTGCCGATGTGTACCTGGAGGAGAATAAGTAATAAAATCGGGTCTTCGGACTCAAAGCCTAACTTACATCGTACTGGTACACGGGCTTGCTCGGGAACTGAGTGATGGCGAATGAGTTCACAGGTATGGCAATTTCTTTGCCCGTAGCGTTGTAACCGGGCCGCTTTGCAAGGTCCTTTCTGGCGAAAAACTGTTCAGCGGACTGGTCAGTAACATGCATATGACGAAATAAGCTCGCGTCATCTGCCTTCTGCGAAGGCATCTTAGACGCTCCAGAGCCGCTCATGGTGGAAAAATATACGATCCTGGAACACAAATGAGAAGGGGATAGGATGCAAAACAATAAAAAAAATAGCAATAATAGGGTAATAATGGAAGTATGGGAACGAAAACGGCGAGAGCTAGGAAGCATATGGGAGAAGAGGAAGAAGGGAGGAAGACATTCTAGGAGGGATGGGAATGCCCTTTTATCTTGAGTAGAATGACGGGTGTGAATTGCTTCTGCATGGTAATATCAGGCAGTTTGAACGCAATTCATCTCAAAAAAACTTTTATGTGAAGCTAAGGCTATGACCGGCGCTGGAGAAAGAAAGGGTTCAGGACTGTCTTTGTGAATGCAATGTATGTCCCCATATCCCGAGAGGTTGCATGATAGAGCTTTCACTCCGCTTTGAATATCCAATGGGCTGCAGTTGGCACGCCTCCTAAACGCTGGAAACTGTACCAAGCCAGATAGGCTCCCACGATTCCAGTCATGGGGAAGATATTTGGCTTTTCTCCATAGCCAGCCAGCAATTAAAAAAGGGACAACTAGTTACAGTTGCCCCACCAGGTGAATCATACATGGAAAGGGGACATTGTAGACTTGAAGGTAATATGACCTGAGCCATAAGACAGGGAATTATGCTTACTTCTGGGTTCAGCTGGTAAGCGTCAGCTGGTAGGTCAATATTTCGACACATATCCGTCAATTTCGGGATTCTTTCTGGATCACGAGCAGGATCTCTCAAGGGAAGATTCCCAGTCTCCATCCTTTGAGCAATGCTGCCAAATGTTGGGGTGCCTGGGCCTGGGCTTCTACCACGAGCTGCGGGTGACCCAGCGCGTGGTGAGCCGGGAGGGGAGTTCATCCTAGCGCGTGGTGAAGCAAGAGGGGAACTCATGCCAGGACGATGGCCAGTACTGCCTGGTCCCGATGTCCCGTCGAATTGCGCATGGCTCTGGTGGGAACTATTCCCATTGTCCGCCTTGCTGGCGCTATTCTGCCTGGCGCGTTGCCGGCGGCGCTTACCGGCACCAGACATGATTTTCTAGACTATCAATGGAATGACTAGAATTAGCAGTGGCCGTGAGCTAAATCAGAGAGAGACATGTGAAGGAGAGCATGGTGTGTGCTAGGTAGCGGTATGCTAGGGAGGAATCAACGCACGAGAGTGTGGAAAGCAGGATACGCGTGAGGAAAGATGATGACTATCCGAAGGTAACGCTGCTGGGTTCGACAGCTGGCAAAACAACAAGAGGTGTAATATGGCAAAAAGCTTGAAATTGGAATGTTGAAGAGTTTGTGGAGGCAGGCACCACAAAGAAAGAGAAGCAGCAACAACAGCAACACCGAAATCAAAAGACGCGGATAGTGAGCTGGATGAGAGCAGATTAAAATGGTGGATGACAGCAATGCCAGGTTGAGCAACTAACAGATGGGTAGCCGCCAGTCTGCACAGATAATGCAAGAAATGAAAGCCGCGGGACGCGTTGTGTTGTTCTCTACCCGTTTGTACTGTGACGGGTGTTCCGCAAGAAATGAGAGAAAGGGGGAGAAGATAATGATGCCTCAACTGAGAGATTCTGATCGCTAAATGCGACTACGCGTGTAAGGAGAGCAGAATAACTGGGGAATGACTGAAAAGTAAGGAGAAAATGAAGCTGGAACTGATGATTGAAGTGGACAATGTAAGGCGAGGTCGTTGTCCACACGATAGAGAGTGTGGGCGAGATGTGGGCAAGCGCGGGTATCAACAGCAGTAGGAGACAGGATTGAGAAAGGATTGAGGCAAGAGAAAACGGAGAAAAAGGCAGCGTTTGCTCACCTCCCTATTTGCCAATGTATGTGGTAGTCAGAAGACCCTGAACGCTGCTGAGAACCTATATTCAAGCACAGAAAGGATATGTCTGATGTTGGAAGTGAAAAAAGGCAATGGCTGAAGAGAAGGTGAGATCTTTTCAAGATGCTGCTGCTGTAGAGATGGAAGACAAGCTAGAGACGAAGAAGAAAGCCAGGAGGGTGGAAAGGAATGAGACTCGAGGGGAATTGATAGATGCCAGAGCAGAAGAAGAAGATGAGGAGGAGGAGGAGGAGGAGGAGGAGGAGGAGAAATCGATATAAGAGAGGTTGGTCTGTGTGTCTGTCTGTCTCCTGGCGCTGGGGAACAACACAACACCCCGATAGGGAAGGCAACGTCTCCCACCTGGGCAGCCATTCTACAGTCACTTACTGCCAATGTCTCCGTTGCTGCTCCATATCATCTCCATCCCAACCTTGGAACAATTTTCTAATGCCCATCCATTCTCCCATATGTCAGGCAGCGGCAATGTGTGTGCGCATGGCTGGCGTCCCGGATAGAAAACACCAGAGAAGGAGAACGAATTGCACAGCGACTCATGGTGGGTACTGTGTATACCGCGTCCACAACTATTACTCCCTAAAATGGGCATGATCTGTCGAACGGCTAAGCTCGATGAGAAATCCAAAAAAGAATCCGAGGGAGACAGCCAGTGTGAAGAGGAGAACCTCTTCAAAGCAACCAGGTTTCAGCTCTCCCGACGACGCTGGGAAATGCAGCCGTATTAGCATCGGCAGCCTGCGGAATAGCCTGAGTAAAAACTCTCCTGTCCATCTATATCGATAAACAGGCAGATTTGCATTACATTATCCCCCTTCTATCTCCCCTGTCATTGTCATTTCCCTCCAGATGGGTTGCAGAATGCAGAAAATGAGACGCAGTACCTTGTGGTTGAAATAAGGATTAAGTTACGCTAGCGCTAATCCTTATTTATGTTTAGTGTTGGGGGTTCCAGGGTTCGGCCCCTCTACTATCACCCAGGACGAAAATATATGTAAACTAAACGATTGAGAAACACATATAAATATCAGACAAAACTATAATAAATATAAGATCATATAGCTATCACATACATAGACACACGAGGTTTCGAAAAGGGGGTTTCGATCACGCAGGCAGATTTAAAAATAATTGTAAACCCCAAAGAAGGAATAAACCCAAAAAGATAATGCCTCTGAAGCTGTTTTTGCCAAACACAAGAAAATTGCTGTTGATACTTCTCAATTCCATCTTCGTGATGATGTGATACAGGGTGCCCTTTATCACAGACACACCGCTTCATATAGAAGCAATTGGGGATAAATTTCCGTTGAGTTGCTCAATTGGGTTGGTCGGTAAGTATAACCCTTTTGCAGCAGAAACCGCCGGCAGAGACGAACGTGGTGTTCAAGCATCCTTGCTTGAAACCGTTCAAACCAGAGTGGCGCTATAAGCGTGCCTCTCTTCTAACATTCCGTCCTTATGAATATTGAAGGCCAAAAGTGAGATGTTAGGAGATAATGGAAGGAGCTCTGAAATCAACGGCAGGGGTATTTGTTCGAAATTATAAGACGCCGATAGATGTTAGCAAGGTCTACCAAAATTGGGTATCATTTCTCACATGCGGGACTGTTTAAACAACTATATGCCCTGCGACAAGCGCCGAGTTGTGCGGATCGGTATGGAGGCTTAGCAGCTAGTTAGGCGCTGGGCGGCTGGGCGGCTGGGCGGCTGGGCGGCTCTTTGGAAATCTTTACCAGGGTATGAGTCAAATAGGCGCCGTTCCAAGCGATCTGCAGCTAGTGGCTACAGCTTCAGTAGCTCGCATGAGCAATCACTGGGGAAGCAAGCCTATTCAAACCCATTTGACACCAAAAGAAATAGGAAGAAAAAGTTTAAGGCCAATATACTCCGTATTGCGCTAATGAAAAGGTCAAGTTAAAATCCGAGATAAGAAATCTTCAGTAAAATCCGAATAACCATCCTTGCAATGAAAATCACATCCTATGCATTGGATAGTGCGAAATTAGAGTAGCAAAAGGCACAGAAGAAATACGAACCTTGCTACTGGGGTAAATCCAAGTAAACGCATGCCATTTTCAAGGACCTGACGGGCCCCTTCATAGAGTGCGGACCTCGCCAACATAACCTCACGGCCCTCATTGGCCCCCAAAACTTTGATTACATCGTACGCAGAGGACACCTGATGGGTAAGCCTGAAAAGGTAGGTGAGTATGGTGGTTGGTTCCAAAGTCTTGAACGCTTGACTCGTCATGTCGGGATATTGGGCCATCAGGCGAACGATATCGATGGCATGTGGCTCCTTTAGCAAGGAAAAATCAGCCTTTGCAACTTCGTCCGCGGTTAATTGTGCTTTTCGCAAGATTGAGCAGAGCCTTGCGTGGGAATATTGGAGGTAAGGCCCCGTATCGCCCTCAAATGAAGTCATCCTGGTAATGTCAAAGGGGTAGTTATTGATTCTTTTCCCAGACATATCCTGGGCCATAACTGCTGTGATGCCAACGATGTCTGCCACAGCTTCGGGGTCCGCAACTTGAGAATACTTTGCCTCGTTCGTCCGCATAACTTCATGCATGGCGTTCCCACATTCGTCCAATATATCGCTCAGCAATTTCACAGTCCCGAGCCGGGATGACATCCCTTGAACTTTCCCGAAATTGATATGAACAAGTTTAGCCGCAATATCAGGGTACCCCATTAGCTCAACAGTCTTGAAAACGCGCTGGAAGTACGAGTCCTGTTCCGCAGAAACAACATATATCATTTTGTCAAATTCGTATTTTTCCACCCGCTCCAGAACAGCGGCGACGTCACGAAGGAGATAGGTCGTAGTTCCGCCTCGATTCCGGACAACGGCAGTACCGAGCTTGCCTGCACCATGCTTCTTGAAATCAATGACCCAAGACCCCTCGTTTTCTCCGTAAATACCTTTCTCCTTCAGCATTCTTTCGACCTTTTCAATTGTTTCTGGCTGCACAGTTGATTCTCCGGAGTACTCGTCGAAAGTAATGTTCAACCGCGCGTAAGTAGAGATGTACCTCTCGATACTGATGTCGCGAAATCTCTTCCATAAGCTTAACGCTTCCGGATCTCTATCTTCCATCTTTTTGAAGAAGACATTCCGTTCAGCATAAAGCCCCTTGCTTTCAATTTCCGAGGTATCCTGGCCATTATCTCTAGCATTCTTGCTAGCTTCTTGCTCTGGTTTGAACAGAGTATTGATCTTTGCATAGACCTCGAGCAAATGCTTCAACGGTTCCTTTTGAAACAATTCCTCAGACCCAAATTTCTGCCAACCTACAGCAAGTAAGCCGAACTGCTTCCCCCAATCACCAAGGTAGTTTATCTTAAGAACATCCCAGCCCATACTCTCATAGAGATTTGAGATGTAAGCACCAATAATTGTGCTACGCAGATGCCCTGCGTGGAACTCTTTCGCAATGTTGGGCGAAGAAAACTCCACGATTACTTTTTTTCGACCAGCCGCCTCATTCTGGGGATCTTTCAGCCCAGGAAGTTTGTCGTGGCCGTACAAATGTCGTCGATCGTAGATATATGGCAAAATCACGCCGGGTAGATTTGTTTCATTGAAATAAATGGGAATGAAAATATCTTTGGGGACAGCACTAGAAATGAGCGATATGGCACATAGCTGTGGTTTGACATTAGTTTTCAAACAGGTTCCTACTGCTAGATAAAAATTCAGAGTGTAAAGGTGTTTGTTACCTTGGATGATAAATCAATTGCCATTTGGTCCAAATTGACCCCTTTGAGGCGAAGGCGCGCAACAACCAACACCACATCACCATGTGCCAACACCTGAGTCCGTTGAATGGCGTTGTATGCAATGTCATCGCTGCACTTGGCCACTTGTTTAACAGCCTCAGCAACATAGCAGCGGTATATGTCGACTGGGTTGGTGACAAGATTGGCGGTGGGAAATCCTGGGATAGGAATCTCCTGTCCTAGACTCTGGAGGCGGGCTTCTAGGCCCTGAATAGTAAGAGTGCTCATTTTGAGCAATGCAATTCAAAGCTTATCAAGTTGAAATATTCACAGTACAAGATGTGTCAAAGTTGGTTTGTGCCAGCCCAAGCATGACCCAGGAGGAAAACAAAGGCGAAGCATGGGGAAATAACCATCCCTGCATGGATGTGTCATAAAGGGCTTGAGTTTTGGAAGCCCAGGCTGAGTCACAAGTGAGGAGGTTGGCAAAGACGGCAAATGGCTGCATAAAGAAATGAATTCTCCTTCCGTTGTCTGGAAGTTGTTTATTTTGAAAGAAATCAGCGGTTGATCATATCTTGTACAAAACCATTTTAAATCTTAGCTATAGAGTAGTTGAAATTGAGTTTAAGTTTTTAAGTTCTAGACAGATTATATTAAGAACATACACTAGAAACTTAAAACCCAGCAACCAGCATACTGTACAAAAATAATATGGCTTCTTTTTTTTTTCCGTTTAAAGGGGCATTTACACTGTCTCACGCTAGAAGAATCAACTGCAATAATGATATAAGTTCCTATTATTACAAAACTATAATAGCAAGAACGTCTGGCATTTTAACAAAATCGTACACACGCACGCATGAATGGGGCGAGAGGACGTGCCGGAATGAAGTCATATTAAGGTAAACAGTAATAATTAAATTGGCTCCTTGCTTCTTTCTAGTCTTCACAGGGGCGATATCTCAGAAAGCCATGAGTTAATCATACTCCTATATTTCATGCTATTAGCAGCTCTTACTTCAACCGCGATATCACCCCAAACAAGAACCCTTGAATCGATCGGACAGCGCCTGGTGGAAAGGAAGTAGTAGATAAAACAAAAACCGGGAAGACAACTCAAAGATCAAAAGTGCATATTCCCGTCTTTGAACTGCATTTTAATGAAAACACACGCTCCAGAGATTGAAAGCATGAAACAGGAAAAGGAGAAAAACGAAAAGACAGTGACAATATTCCCAAAACTACCTTCTCTTTCTTCCATTCATATGATACATATTTCGATGATAGTAACAAACTGTAACAGAAAATGAAGCAGGGAGCTAGAGGGAGAACAAAAACGGATCGAAAAGAAAACACCAAATTATGGAACACAGCGCGTAACATGGACGAAATGTCCTTTAGCCCCCAGAAAACCAAGCATGCAATAACACCAAAAACGACGGAAAAAAATGGTAAATAGGCGAACGTTTCTTGTGTATGTCCGGAATGGTGGCACATGTCGAATACCAATGAACTTTGCCAAATCTAAAGGAACGCGATGGTATGCTATGACTATTACCCCTGGCGGTAGAGACCTACATCGTGTACAAAAGCATCATTAGCACAGCCCGTCAACTATCCGTCAAAGAGAAGTATACGAAAAATAGGAGATGGGTTGGGGAGAGGGTAAAAATTCAGCATTCAATATCCAACTTACCCATATACTGCCCGCGATTCAAACCCCCTGCCATTCCACCGCCCCCAGGAGGAACACCTCCAGGCGGAACGGGTGGTCGAAGCTGATTCACCGACGACGGAACGTCCAACTGGCGCAACAAGGAAACCATCTTCTCCGGCGAAAATCTCGTAGCATCATACGTTGATGCTCCTGGGATAATGCTGAGTAGAAACATGATCTCCCGCGGTAGAGGAATTGGGACGGGTGGTTTGTGCGCCTGGCCACCACCACCATACCCACCACCCATGCCGCCTCCTCCCCCACCTCCACCTCCACCGCCGCCATTCACCACCTGCTGTTGAATTTGTTGTTTCTGCTGGTTTAGCCGCCGGCCCGCTGCACCCTTCAGTGGTGACTCAGCCCGAATGAACTTACGCGGGCGACTTGATGCATCATCGTCGAGTTCTTCAGGCGCATAGGGGCGTTTGGGGGAGTGGGTTGCTGCTGTTGGTGGTGCTGGTCCTGTTCCTGGAGGGTACCGAGTGAAAGGGGAACCCTGGCGCGATCGTATCTCGTCCGTGGCAGTAATGGAGGTCAGTTTAGGTTTCGTCTGGGAAGGGGAGAGGATTGGTTGGAAAGCAGTGGGGTCGAAGGTTGGTGTAGAAAAGCGGTGCGGGAATTGTTTGAGGACAGGGTCTTCGGGGAATAACTCCCGCATCCGAGCCTCGAGGTTCAGGATCTGGACCATATCTCCATATCTTGATTCATGCTCGTGCATGAAGGCGAAAATGGGTTTGGCCTTAGAAGTGTTGTTTGGGTTAGCTGCTAATCTCCTAACAGACATCTCGAATACAGCTCTCGCATCTAGAATTAAACAAAGGTTAGTAATAGCGTCTGAGCAAATGAATGGGTTTTCAAAAATTGAGCCTAGCAAAATATGACATACTAGTGATATCGTTAATATCGATGAGATGTTTAAGATACTCCAGAGTGAAATTTTCATCCTCGGGAAAGAGTTTTGCGCCGCGCTCGAATATCTTCGTCGCTGCAGGGTCTTTATAGCAGTAATGTTCCAGTAACGCACTCGCGATGTAGACATCGCTAGTTATGCGCCCGCGTTTGCGCGCATCAGCAAAAATTTGTCGTGATCCCGCCATTTCTCCTGGTTTGCCTTTCCCTTGAATACGGCGCATTGATCTCATAAGAGCAATCCAAGCAAAAGATATGGTTTTCGACAGCTGCCCAATTTCCTCCGCATGCTTCTTCTTCAAAGCCTCGATCTGAGTATTTTTCGCCGCTTCTCTTGCCTTGGCAGCATCATCGCCCTCATCGTCATCATCCTCATTAGTGACGACCATGACATGCCGCCGAGAGCTATCTGTTTGAGAAGAAAAGCTCTCTTCAACAAATGCAATATCCTTAGCCTCCTGGGCCTTTGCTTTCGATATCAAGTCGTAAAGGGCATCAAGCAGTCGGTCATATGGCTCTCTAACCTTGGCACCGCGCTTTCTAGAGTCCTGCTCAGATTCCGTGGTAACTTCTAGCCGATCGGCGAGTTTAAACGCAAGTAAGCAACTCTCCGGATTGGCATCTATCCCTTGTTTTAAAAAGTCGTTGCCCTCAGACTCCATTTCATTTTGGAAACAGAAATCCGCAGCATCAAACCATATCTCGGGCAGGAATCTCAATGCCATCAGCGACTGTCGGTAGACATAAAGCACTCGAGCCTTATAGTCAGCACCACCATCCTCATCCTTCAGTACCAACGGATCATCTTTTTCCCACTTGATCCAGCGCTTCCATATTTCCACTTGCTTATTGTACATGTCCTCACCCTCACACCCTGGCGCGGGAGGCAATCTAGGTAACGAGGCACGGACGAGTTCTCTGGTAATGTTTTGTAGCTCTGTAAAAGAGCTGCGTGCCGTCATATAGGCCGGGGATCTCTCCTGGAGGAATTTTCGACCCTAGGTAATTCGGATAGTGTAAACGTTAGTATTCTGATTTATTGTAGAAGATGAAAGAAAGGTTTAGTATGAACGTACAGTCAACTTATTCAGGCCCATTTCAAACTGATCGTACTCCTTCCAAAGGGTATTGACAGCTTGCATCGGAACACATATGGCTCTCTGATAAGCTTTTCGCAAAAGATCCATCTTCTGTTGATCTTGCCAACCTGAACCACCAATGTTCCCAGGTCCGGAGCGAATGAACTGGATGTAATCAACCCAAATATTTGCAGAGTCTTTATCAACCCCAATATTCTGTAGAGCAAAGTCGTAGGCGGATGAAATGATACCTCGAGCTTGGCCGGTCGTATCTGTGGTTAAATTATTACGGCGACGAACATAATCGAGATATACGGACCATAACTGGACATTAGGTATGGACAAGAGACTCTTATTAAAAATCTGCTCTAATCGATAAAGTTCGTTATTTTCCGACTCCATGTTCGCATATGCGACCCACTGCTCAGCCTATTGGAGAAATATTAGTCGAGCCTCAACTAATAAAAAAGCATTTCTTTTCCTTGGTGAGAAAATTAGACCTACAGCTGATGGAAAGACCTTGAAAAATCTCTCATAGACCTCTCTGGCACTATCAAGTTTATTTCGGGAGCGGTGTTCGTTAATTAGTTCCAACCAAGCGTCCGTATCACCACGCGGATCAGCCTGAATCCTATCCTCCAAGATACCCACTCGATCATGAGGAAGACGACCTCGCGGTGCCGCGGCCGCTGTAGGAGTAGAGGATATAGACCTGTTTGCAGATTGAGGGGCAGTATCGCCCGTTGTCACGGTCGGCGGCCTTGAATCATCCTGCAAGTAATTGGAGGCACCATCACTTGGCGCCGAAAGACCAACATAGGAAGGAGTAAGAGATGAGCTATTGGGAGGAGGAACATCTTGAGGAGGAGAGTTTTTGTCTTGAACAGTCTGCAGTTGATGTGATACATGATATTGAGAAACATTTTCATTGGCACTTTGAGAAAGGGAATGCTGACGACTGCCAGAAGGGCCAGAGGCCACATTATCATCACCATTACCCTCATTCCCGTCATCACCATCATCGTCATCACCATGAACATGACTTAACGCTGCAGGAGGTTCATATTCAGCCTCGCCTCTATCCTCGTCGCTATCCTCCTCGGCAACAAAATTCCCAGTGGACTGGGCTGACACTTGTACAGGAGCGGAGGTATTGGAAGGGGGAAGAGGGGCAGGATCTCCGGGATCAGATCCGGAGGGGATTTGTGAAGGAGGGAAAGTATGACTATTTTGCACGGCTTCAGAGAAATCTTGGGACATAGACCTCCGCTTCGAGGAAGCTGAAGAGGAAGAAGAAGTATTTGAAACAGCACTCTGTTTTGAATCTGTTAACTGCGCGGAATACTGATCTTGATGATTTTGAACTGTTTTTGAAGGATCATAATCGTCTGAGTCTGAACTATCTCCATCCTGATCCCCAGCTGTCCCATAGCTCGCAGTATCTGCATTCAAAGCTTGCGCTTGGAAAAATGCTTTTTCAGCCTCATCCTCGGCCATGACTTAAGAAACAAATTGCGAATCCAGAGGTTAGCGAGGGCTAAATCAGTCAATCCAGCTAACTATTCAAAGGATTGTCAGCGAAGGGAAGCAAAGATAGGGAGCCGACAAAGGGACTGGAAAAACCAACCGTAACTGAAAATGCAAGGTACAGGACACGATCGCGCAGACTAACAAAACCAATGAACAAGTCAGCACCCCGTAAAGTGTGACAGAATGAAGTTGTCAAGAGTTGCAGCACAGCAACCGCGTTAAAGGAGAGGCAGTTGAGCAGCGTGTTGTAAGGTCGTTCGTTGGTGGTGGCTGGATGGTGAAGTCGATTGTTCGCCCTGACAAATCCTGCAGCGAAAGGTTTTGAGCCTCATATCCGAGAAGGGAAAAATGGTCACGTGGATCATCGCGCTAAAACGCCACCAAACGCGACCGGAAGTGGCTCGTTGCTGCCCGCTGAGAGCGCGTCGGCGTCAGACCGACGTTAAAACTCCTCCAACAGAACGGATATCTCGATCCTACTACTAGAACATCTTTATCTCCTTCTCACCCCTCTTTCCTTTCTTCTCTCACTCACTCTCAAGCACACACCTATATACCTTCTCCGGATCTTGGTTTTGTGTCTGCCAATAGCATTTCATAATGTCGGTAGTGTCCCTCCTTGGGGTGCGGGTTGTCAACAACCCGGCGTCATTCACCGCCCCTTATGAATTCGAAATTACGTTCGAATGTCTCGAACAGCTGCAAAAGGGTAATTAACTCCTCCGTCCTGGCTTACTCCTCACTTATTGTGCTGTGAAAAGGTTGGCTGAAAAGCATGATTGAATTCTTACTGACAAAAATTGCCCCGCCTTTAGATCTCGAATGGAAACTCACTTACGTCGGCTCCGCAACCTCGTAAGTTCTGTCCCAAGTTATACTTCACGCATTTCGAAGCCAACCTAGCAATCGCATCAAACTGACCTGAGTGCGCGGTTAGATCTGAACATGACCAGGAACTCGATTCCCTACTAGTCGGGCCCATACCTATTGGCGTCAATAAATTTAACTTCGAAGCAGACCCACCAGATCTTACAAGAATCCCACCGTCTGAAATATTAGGTGTGACTGTGATTCTGCTTACTTGCAGCTATGACGGCCGGGAGTTTGTCCGCGTCGGATACTACGTGAACAATGAATATGACACCGACGAATTGAACGCTGAGCCACCCTCTAAACCTATCATTGAGAGAATTCGACGGAATGTTCTGGCTGATAAACCAAGAGTTACGCGGTTTGCCATTAAATGGTTTGTCCTGACACCCCCTGTTTCCTGTCGCCCTTGGCCAGGTACTTCCCATTTACATTTGCTAACGCGTATATTTACGTCGACCATAGGGATTCCGAAGACTCCGCACCAGCAGAATACCCACCAGATCAGCCACATGTAGACGACTTGGAAGATGACGAAACAGCATATGGCGCCGAGGAAGTCGAGCTCCAAGCCGCTTTGGAAAGAGAGATTCGCGAGTATGAGAAACCGCAACCTCCAAGTGAAGACCCTGAGGCCGCAGTCGCATCGGACAATGAAAGTGAAACTGGAAGCGAAGATCTAGAAGCTGAGAGTAGCGGTAGCGATGATGATGATGAGAACGATGAGGACGACCAGGGCGACTCTGATGTGGAAATGGGCGATGATACGGAGCAAAGAGGGGACAGCAATCATCCGGCTAACCTGCAGCCGGCGGACCAAGGTCAACCACATCAGGCTGAATTGATGGTCACTGATTGAAGCCGCTCCCTTCAGTTTTTCCCCTCTCCGTTTTTTTATGAAGACATCCTCCGCCATATCCCACCCCATTTAATCATCCCGCCCTGCGGATGTTGAACCCATACATATTTTGCTTTACATCTCTCAACCCCATTATCATTATCCCAACTATCCCAATTATCTCGCTTTTCTCTTTTTTTTAAATCATTATTTCTTGTTTTTCATCATCATCTCATCTGACTTTACGAATATACAAGAATTTTTACGACATCCCGCTGTTGTTGATTACCCCTATTTACATTTCCACCTACGTTTTTATATCCTTTTACCCCCGATGCCCATGATTAAATAGAAGAAGGAAAGATATCATGCGTGCAATGGTTGCGTCTTACACCCCGACGACTGCGAAGCAGCTCAGCTGATCGACTCCATATAAATTTATATCTCAATTCTCTTTTCCCCTCTTTGTTACTTCCCCCCCCCCATCCCTCAGCAGTGTAAAGAGATTCTAGAAACCTAAAGCGAGACAGTTAGAAATTGGTATAACATCAAACTTATACACTATTACTATAGAGGGTTTGTCCCTAATATTTTCAAGTAACCAGTCTTGGTGCCGTGGAAAATATCTATCCATTTAGTCTACTCTCGCAGCCGTGCTAACGTTATAAAGCATCCCGAAGAGAAAAATGCATGGCATGGCATGCAGGATGCTCCACCACGCATCAATCGCGTTACCCAGTACGTCTCAAGCCCTCTCAAAGGAACAGATCAACTGTTCCTTTTAGCGGAAACTATGTAAAAACGTGCATGACCTGTATACGTATCTACACACATAAAAGTATATAACCCCCTAAAATCCGAATTTAGAACCAATAACTACAGTCACATGTTAGCAAGTCCTGATACCAACGTCCGAGTCCAAAAACAAAAGCAAAAGCAAAAGCACTTACCGCCCAGCACTGCTTTCTTCTTCTGATTCTTGACGTATTTATTCACATCCTCCGCCCACCCACTACTGGTTTCCTCTAACCGATCTATCGAATCGCCCATGATATTAAGATTCTCTGTCCGCTGCTGCACCTGCCGCTGCATATATGCCCAGTAGCCCTCCTCAGAAGCACCCGGTCTTTGCGAGGCATTGCCACTGCTACCCTGCGGCGACCCGCGGAACTCTGATTGGCGGGACATTTCTTCTTGTCGCATTTGTTCAATCATATGTTTCGACGGGGGTCGATCGGGTCCTCCGACTACAACAGAGTGAAAGAGTGAGATGAGTAAAAATGCCAAGCAATGGAGGGGTTTGATAGGTATAAAATGGTACGCATGGTTTGTGTTGACTTACTTAGCAAATCCATATCAGCCGGCGTCACATATTGTGTTCCTGATATCCATTGTAGATTCGAAATTGTTGGGCGAGAAGGTGCAGAAAGCGTCGGGTTATATATCGCATCATCGCACCGGCGTCTAAGCAACTTAGATTAGCAGCCTGAATTCCCAACTGATTCCTCTTTTCGAGAAAAGAGGGAGGAACTTACAAAGGTAACCCAGCGCCCCAAAGACTCAGCATGGCAAGTTCTGAGGGCCCAGTCCAGCCTATTACATCTCCAGAAGGTGAAATGACAGCTTCCCCCACCCTTCTCATGTCCAGAATGTTATCAATTGGAGCAGAAGAAATTTCTTTTAAACCTGGAATTGAATATGCCCTCGCCCTGCCATCACCGAACACACCAACAAGCGAGGACCGCTCTTCAGCCCTAACCACTGTTGCGTAGTCGCACAGGAAGTCATCCCAATCCTTCTCAGCGCCCTTCGCGCTAGAAGGCTTGAACATTCGACAGCCAGAAGGGGTTACAGCAATTACAACTCCGTTCACCTGATATCCATTTCTCAAGTTGGCAACAACTTCCTGACTGGCTAAAGCGGGGATCCCAGTTTCAGCGCTGATAGGGCAAATAGATAAAACTTTATCGTCCACACTGCGAGAACCGGCGAAAGACACGGTGTATGCCCCTCCTGATGGTAAGATTTTGAATGTTGCAAAGTTTCCTTTGCTAGTCCCAACGAGACAGAGGATACTAGAATAATCTGCGTGCTTTGTTAGCAAAACACAAAACTGGGAGGGAGATGGCAGAGCAGGCAACGTAAAGAAATCCCGCTATGAATCAGAGATAAGCTTACCGTCTCCTTCCAAAGTCATAACTGAAAACTTAATACAGGTAGGCCACTCAGGGGACGCCTCTGATGCGGAATGGTGGCTTTTCCTTATACTCAGACGTTTTTGCGGTCTAGCAAAGTCGGAGGCCTTTGCTGTAAATATTACTGACGGGCCCCTTAAGTCGATGATGGCAAGACTGCCCGACTGGAACCCAGCGCAAATGAAGCCAACATCGCTATGATCAAGGGCAGTAACAGGCCCTTGGCCTTGGTTCAACAAAACTAGAGGAACGAAGCCTTCTTTTAGTCCCGGGGCAGCTCTGTGGGAGATATCAGTCAGCTGTCCTGGGCCGTCGTTTTCTCCTAAGGGTAAATCCCGCCCCTCCTTCAGATTACGGCCCCATTTGAAAATAGCCACTTCACCACTCTTCATGCCGGCCGAGAATTCACCTGCAGCTCCCGCCAACGACATCGCAGATACTTCGATGTTATGGAAACGACCGACAGCACGCGCAAGATCGACTTGGATTGTAGTGGGGTTTTCAATATGATCATCATGGCCCGAATCCCACATGCGAATGATGCCATCAGCGTGAGCCGTTTGGACAATATCCCGATTCTCATATCGTTTCATCGGCTTTTTTGCGGGTGCACCTCCAATCACAAGGTTTGGTCCATGGGCTCGTTTCTCCCTCCAGCCTAGCCATCTCGTGCGGTCAACATATGATAAAGCGATTTTGTTGACGAATGGGTGAACAAAGGATAATGACAAATGGAGCATATTTGTGGGAGAAATTGGGTGACCGCTGGGGAAGCTAAGAGTAACAAGTTCCCCTGAGGAGAGCAGTGTGATCACAGCAATAGGATCCTGCGCATTCGCGAAAAAGGGGGATGAGCGAGGAATGAGCACAAAATCCACAACTTCGGCGCCTGGAGGTGTTGATAGTTTGCTCTCGCGTCTGGGTTTGGCAAGATGGTTTGAGAGGACTTGCCATGAAGAGGTCTGGTAGTTTGGCGTTGGTCCGAGATCAAAAAATGTCAAGTGTTTATTCACGTCTGTTGTTGACCCGCCGCCGGCTATTAACAAGCCAGTATCATCAGGATTTTCCTTGCAGCACCATGCTACTTCGAATATCGGCTCCTTCAAAGAGTAAGTTCCCGCCGATGAGCTTGGCGAAGCTACTGTACCCGGTTTGTTAACGTCGACGTCTACTAACGTCCTCGCCATAACAATTCTTCCATCTTTGGGATCCCAGAAGACCAGGCTCGAGTCATCATGAGCTGTTAGGATAAAAGTTCCCGTAGGATGCCAGACGGCTTTTGTAAGCCTAGGTCTTCGCACCTCTCGAGAGGATGACGGATCCGAGTCACCACCAGGGGCACCAGGTGGAACCTCATACTGGAAATATTTGGTGGGAACATTCATCTTAATCGAGAAAGTTACAGCTCCTTCTAAATATCCGATTAGAAGCTTTCCGATGTCCCGAGGGTGGAAAGCCAGAGACACTATCGGCAAAAGCCTGGACCGAGGACTTCGTTCTTTCCACAGATTAGGGAGCTTGAAGGGAGCTATCATGAGGCGGTCGAGGTCGTACGTAACCAGCTCACCTGTTTGCTGCGCATTAAATGACTGCATTGTCCAAATAAAAGCCGACACGGGATGACAGCATAACCGTATTACATACCGCTTTGTAGCCCTATAAAAGCATACTCCAAGCTTGGATCCGTCAAGAGCGCGGTAACATGGCCTGGCGGGGTATAAACCGCAAGCTTCGTCCGTTTCTCAAGAGAAAATACGCAAAGCTCATGTTTCGAGTCTACGGAAACAATTTTATCGGTGCAGAATTGAAGTAGATTGACAGAAGCCTTGCGTGGGAGCGTGAATACTGCAGACACTCTCTCCTGTCCGAATATATAGATCTGTCCGCTCCCGTATTGTGTTTCGCTTGTCCCGACAGCAAGCAGCGACTGAATAGGATCGTAAGCAAGGGCGCTAATCCGAGAGTTTATGCCGTACCTGGCGACCTAAAGTAATGGAATTGTTAGACTTCGTCCGTTTATAATAATTCCTGATCAGGGCGGTTGCTCACATCATCAAACACGAAATGCTCCGGGGCCAGGCCTGCGCTTAAATCGCCATGAATACCGGACTGCTTGCCTCGCAGAAAGTGTGACATATTCTGTTTGTTATAGGGGTTGTTGAAGCAGGTTAACGGTAGCTACAGTAATCAGCCAGGTGTATCTGGCAGATAGCATCGCACTGCCAACAGACTCGTCATAACCAAGAAAGAAAGAGAGCTGATGTTTGGTGACAAGCTTAACCCCGACAATAGTTGGGAAAGCGGGCATGGTTGGTTATCAGATTGTCACGTGGTGATAAGGAAGGCTCCCCGTTTCCCGAGTCAGAGAACAAAGACGGCATTAAATGTGGCTACGGCCTCCATGCGAAGGTATTAGTCCCGGGGAAATGTTAAAGGTGAACCATCAATTTGGATTAAAATCCCCAAGGTATATAAGTACAGTCGGAAATGAGCCATATTGGCCTCCTTCAACAACCCGAGAACTCCGGAAATGCATCCATCGCAGGCCAAAAACAGACATATGGAAATGTAAAAAGATTATGTAACCAGCGAGACCATTTCATCTTACAGAGAAAAGAGAAAAGAAAAGAAAAGAAAAAAAAAGAAGGAAATATTTCGAACAACCGGTCGTTATCGTTAACAGCTCAACACAGACATTTGTGCAAGGACCGTCGTTAGTTTTCTTCGAGCATGCATTTCATCATCGTCCTGCCGGCTGCGGTAGTATTGCTTTACAATTCCACATATTTGGCGGTAGCAGGAATACCTAATCCAGTAACCAACAATTAGTCACCTCTAGTAGAGTGAAATATTTGGTAACAATTTAGGAAAAGGGGGAAACGAACAAAAGTAAGCGTATTCGTAGTAACTCATCGTCCATCTGCACCTGGCTAGACCCGTACCCATTCAACAGAGCTGCAGATGGATCCTCGAAGACCTCCGCCATCATAACATCCCCCCATACAGCATCACTGAAATCGACAAATCCCGTCACGTCCTTCGTGTCCCGGTCGACCAGGATGTTCGATTTGTCTCCAAGATTCACAACAACCAGGCGGGGCTCCGTCACCGTGCCCAGAGCTGGGCTAAGCCGCATGACATCGTTGCGGATCTGAGCATACGGCAGTGAAATGAACATGTCCTCGGCATCGCACAGGATATATTCAATGAAACCTAGGAATGCACGTCTCCAGCTATGCCTCCCTTCACCGTGGGAAACGGAATGGACATTGCCAAACTGGGTGGATGTGAATTGGCCGAGGAGTTTCACCGTCCGCCCCAGCTGCTCGTCTATACGGTTTCGGCCCGCAGAGGTGATGGACGACGGCTCAATTTCACTAAGCGGCACTCCGCTGAGTGATTGCTTCAGGAGGAATGGTGTTTTCGGGTCAAATTTTAGGGCATCGAATCTGAAGAGGCGGGGGATATATGGGTTGTTTCGCGAAGCCAACAACGAAAGCACCGCAGCCTCCGTCCCCAGCGAGTGTTTTTCTTGACGTAGCAGCGTGGAGAGTCGCCTGGGACCGGCCTTCATGGTGAGTTCGAGTCCATTGGAGAGCTTGAGAAGGTAACATGGATAGACATTATCATTGAGTGACTTATAGTCTAGGACTCGAGCAGAAGGAAATATGGGCTGGATCAAAGTTTGGAACATCGCAAGATCTGGGCGGGATTTAGTCTCGGATTCCGGTATATAGAGGGGCATTTCCTCATGGAGGTGTTTTGTTTTGTTTTGTTTTTTTTTTATATAAAATAAGAGTATATCTCAATTGCTTGAACGCTTACGGGAGATATGGATATGGACAACGTATAATAATAATATCATGATATATGCCCAGCAATTCAAGCGGGTAGGTGTGGACTGGTTCAGAACCAAGGAACCCCCAAGGTCCATATATATGGGGCTTGCATAGCAAGCACCCGTGGACACATTATCTGATCTGATTATTGACAAATCCTGGATCCCGGAATTGTCACACAACTATGGCCGTTGGATTATTCATCCATCGGCGCGAAAGAGGCTGCCCCAGGGCCCCGGACAGAGCGAGGCAGGCGTCCATGCATTCCGAGACGGAAGCCTATCATCTGTGGTGCCAACCGAGAAGACAAGCGAGAACAAAGGCAACCCGGGCATGGTCGACCGTTGTATGGCGGGCATACAAAGTGGACATACCCCGTAGTAGTATGAGCAGCATTCAATTACGATGACAGGTGGATACACCAGAAGCGAAAGAAATAAAAAAAAACAAGTCCCGGCTCGCTAACCGACGCGTCATTTCTCGCTTGTGCATTTAAGGCACGGTGCATCTTCACGAGGAGTCTCCGTAAAATAGCAACAGGTCTTGGAGTCTCGTTAACGGTTGCATGGATGAAACGCCCTTCATGGGGGATGTCATGGGCATGGGTGGCCATGAGGCAACGGTTGGGAAGCTCGGAAAACGTCCAGAAAGAAAAAATTCCTCATTCTATCTAGCGACCGAGGAGCTAGGACGCGGAGGTTGCATCCTCAGGACAGGGGAACAGAACACAAAGAAACGACGGGCTGCTTGAGGCCATTTCTGGGCTGACCGCCACAGCCATATGAGATGAGATGGCCCATGAAACCATCATGACCGACCCTCAGCACATGGGAGCAGGGTCTGCCGTTCGGACCCTTGGGCCGTTCGGGCGACAGAGCGTTTGGCGAAACTCAGCTCGGTGCAGCCGTCCATTGCCGGAAACTCGCCAGAATTTGCTGAGTTGAGAAAAGGCTCCGGGTCTGGTCCCAGCGTCAAGTTGTCGACTGGTTGCAGATCTGAAACGGCGGTTGGGAACTTCAGCACTTGAGCCAGAGAAGGTTGCGCTGCCCAATCATGGCTGCGGTTTGGCGAGGTGCCGCTAGGCCTGGGCTGGTTGGACAGGATTATGATTCTCTGGCACACGGCACAAATAATAATGGAGATCACTGAACTGAGTTTGCAATGAGCCTGCCAGAGAGAGAGGGTTCTTTGTTTTGTGAGGGCAATTCTCCCTGGTTTGCCTATTGCTGACTCTCAAGCCCTACAACAGACCGGGATATGTAGCAGGCGAGAATTTGAAAAGACTTATCTAGCCCTACAGCGTACAAAAGTCACAACATACAAATTAAAAGTAACCGCTGCTACTGTGCTACTCCTTCGGCACAGATAAACATCATGTTGCCAGTACTACTATCTCGCTTCTAAACGGGCTTCAATGTCAGACGGATGCATTATAACGAAAATTCAAGGATCCCCCTCTGCCTCGATTTATGTTCGGACAGGGAGGGGATTTTCAAGCTGAAAAGGAAATGAATGTGAGCTGTTAGCTCCCTCTGATTAAGGTTAAGTACACCGTTGCTGCGCCTCATATTCTCGCCTGCATTTTCTAGAAACGTCGTATGGACCCCTTTGGGGGGATGCATCCACGGGAAGCGGAAGCGGGAGATAGCTTTGGGGAGAAGGAGGGGTCGATGTGGGGGGGGAGGGCACAAGCAGAAAGTTAGCGGGTGAAGGGCGAAGAAAAATTAAGTATCGATGATAAATTTAAAGAGACTAGGTTAAATGAAAAGAAAAGAAATAGGAAGAGAGGACTGAGACGAGATTCATATATATAAAAAAATTGGTATTTTCTCCATTTATGGTAAAAAATATTTTTGTTACATGATCTCAAAAACAGAGCAATAATAATAAGCCATGGTGACCCGATGTTAAGCCACAAAGAAGAAAACATGGAAAATGGAGGAAGGGGAAACGGTTTCAAATGAGAACATATTCCCGCCAGGTATCAACAACCACTCTCAAACACACAAAGACAAAGAAATGCGACGGTGGCCAAGAGGGGGGGTAAGTAACCCACGAAGGGGTTTTGCTGATCGTCCCTGGGGTTCCTTCGTACCCTGAAAATGGCGTGAGAAGTGGAAGCCAAAAAAAAAAAAGGCATCGTGAGAATAGAAAGAGTAGAAAGTGGAATAATTAAGAGATGGATGGATGGGGAGACGGAAGAATAATAATATCATGATCCAACAATAATAGACAAGAAAGAAAACATGTGTCAAAATTGCAAAAAAGGTCGTCTATCAAGCCGTGCCATAAAAAGTTTTTTTAAAAAAGATAACAAGTAGGGATAGGTAGTATAGTGAAGCCAGAAGAAGAAGAAAATGGCAAGTAAGGGGCTGGATCCTAGGCACTATGTTTGAAACCCCCCTTTGCTCACCTCTCCCAAAATCAGAAACTCATTACAGTGCGCAGGAGATCATGGAATCAATCCCGCGAAAGAGAAATCATGATGATGACATATTATGTTGCGCCATCCCCGTAACATATGCAAAAAGGAGAGAGATTGTTTAAAAAAAAAAAAAAAAGAGGAATAAAAGTTGGTGTTAGGACGAGACGAGGAGAATTAAAGAAAAAAGGAGATAAAAGGGTATAGAAATTTATTTACAATTCGGCGTTACTGCCTGAATGTCAAAAGCGTCAGAAGGTTGAGATGAATGCATGACTCGTCGAGGAGGAGGATGGGGTCGGAAGGGAGCAATAACGGTGCTCCCTTAGGTTCGGGAGGGGGGTTATGTGTCGGTGCTGGTAGTGAGTAGCATGTTCGCTTCGGCACATGTCTCGCACCCAAAAATTCGACGGTTATTTATTTTCGTCTTGCCCCTTGCTCATGGTGTTTGCCGAACGTGCACAAGAGGAACAGTCTTCCCTTCAGACGTGTAAAATCATTGTGTGCTCATACTTTCGGGGCTAAGCATGCCACCACCGCCAACAGAAGAGCTACCACCGCCTGCAAGGTCTGGCTGATCTGTTCCATTTACCGTTGCACTAGTCGAACCGTTCATCTTAATGTCGTTGTTGCTGTTACTGTTATTAGCGGAAAGGGGCATGTCGGAATCGCTTTCTGCCACCACGCCATGTGCAGATGTGTCGGGTTTGCTTTTCTTCAACGAAGCTACTGCGGCCTTGTCGTCAACGGGTGTAGAGCCGACTTTCTGCTTCCCAAGTGTCTTGGAGCTTGTGGTGCCCTTGGCCGGGTTTGCGGATTCATCGTTTCCTGGTTCTGAGTTCGAAGCGCCGGCAGTACCGTTATTTTTCTTGGATTTCTTCTTGCTGGGTTCTGGTCCCCCTGGCTTTGAACCACCTGTTCCTGCAGGTGGAGCTGGTCGCTTCTGAGGACTGGAACTTACACCAGTTCCCAGAGGCGGTTGGGGGATTTTGCCAGATGCAGGCACTCGTGGTCTTGCTGCTGTCGGTCTCTGTTTAGGAGGTAATTCAAGATCCTCCACCAAAGGCTCGTCGTTGTTGGCATGAAGCTTGGCAAGAAAGAAGTTTTGCACCAGCCCAATTTGCGAAGGCAGTGTTTGTAAGGATATTCGTGGGTATGGCGGGGGCGGTGGAAATAATGCTGCGGACGTTTGCGACGAGCTGTAACCGCAATGAATAGTCAGTTTATATAAATCCTGCTGAAAAGATGAAGTAAATCTGACGGTAACATACCTAGTATTTTGTGCTTGGTGTGCACTGTACATCCGGTTCTGAAGGAGGTGAAGCGGCACACTCAAACTGGCAAGTCCAAACTCCTTGTCAAGGCCCAGTTCTTTGAACCCAAAGAAATCCTCATCGATGTCCTCCGCGAAATCGCCGCCGACGAATTGCTCGCTTCCATCCTGGAAAGCGCTGGATCCATCGCCAGCGGTATCGGTGAAGGCCGGTCGAAGCAACTCAGTGAGATGACTCTTCATACGTTCATGAATAACGCTGAGTTTCTGACCGAGTCGGTCTACATCGTCTTTAACGTAGCTTTCAAGCGACTCTACATCTGTCCCAACGCATTGGAGCGTATGTAGGATCATCTCTTCGGCCATATAGGGGGATTTCCATTGAGAGGACGATGTCGTGGATTTCTCAGTTCGTGGCACTTTGGGAGATTCCATGTATGTCTTGAGTGTGGACCCAATTTTATAAAAGAAATCGGCGGCGACATCCGTAACAGCATCAAGAGCAGATGGCTGATACTCCTCGAATCCGGCATTGTAGAAGATCTTTCCAACAGAGCGCTGGAGGGCTGCTCTACATACCCATGGGCTTATGACAGGACCATCGTCATTCATCACATGAGTTGGGACATCTCGTTCCACAAAGGGCTCTGGATTGTATTTCTGGAATTGGTTTTGGTACATCTTTACGAGATATTAGATACGTCATTGGTTGACTTGGTAGGAAGCAAAGGTGGAAAAGAACACATACCTGCGATTGAAGTTGCATCTGCTTGACGATTCCTATTTTCGAACAGACTTTCCTAGTCTCCTGCATTTGACGCATGTTTGCGTCCATTTTTTGAGAAAATTTGCTCTTAGGAGCCGTGAAATAGCCCTTAGGAAGGATTCTAAGAAACTCCTCAGAAGGATCTACGACATTGCCTTCAGAATCTTCAATCCAGTGCAATTGTTCGGGGAGGTCCGGAATGCCAGACATCGTATCGTAGTAGTCGGGCAGCATTTTATCTTCCTCCTCCTCAATTCCTTCCGCCAACGTCTCACCGGTGGTCTCTGCCTCTTTGGAATGTGGACCGGCAACAGCAAACCCGTCACTTTCCTCCATGGCTTGCCTTTGGTTTCGGAGCCACCGCCTCATCCCAGCCTTGGTTCTCAACAAAGCCGGCTCATCAGCATTCAGCTTGTCTCCGTTGAAAAGACGATGTCGCTCGGCGGCAAGAATGGCCCTGTCCTTTTTGGTAACTTGTCTCCATATTTTGTATTCGGGGTCCTCAAACTCGATCATTGGACGCGACAACGTAGTTGAGCTCACAGGAACGCCAAATGAATCGATGTCCATTGCATCACCCTGGCTTCCAGCAGCGCCAGTACCGAGGCCGTTTGAACCAAGAGGGGTCAATGTGCCAGGGGGCGGGGTGGAAAATCCATTCTGACTTCCCTCCAAGGCTGTATCCGATTCTGCACGCACTACAGTCACTCCCTGAGGCTTATTCTCGGCCACTGGTGTAGCTTCAGGGCGAGTTCCGGGGGCTGTTCTACCGGTTCCTACCCCCTTTTTAGATTTCATTCCTGGAGCTTTGCGGCCTCTGGACGACATAATCGGCTCATCGTCGCTCTCTTCGGCGCCATCCAGCTCAGCCAATTGTAGTCTTCGTTCCTCAGCTTCAACCTCAGCACGATCTCGTATGACGATGTCTGGTATTAGAGGGACAAGTTTCTCTGTTTCCTTTCTCATGTAGAGCGCATGTTTTCTAAGGAAATGCTCGGGGTTGGCGTTGTATTTTAAGCAGTTGGCCCAGATGAGATTGAGATCTTCGACGAACTCCTGTTTCGACTTATATTGGACTGCCTTGAGTTTTTTGGTCATTGTCCCTAGGTCCATCGGACGTTTGATAACTAGGATAGTCAGTAAGGATTGGGTCTCGACATTAACAAAGAACGAGATTTTCAAAATAAAAATAAAAGTTAGCTCACTGTTATAGTAGTCAGGTGCTTCCCGTTTGTTCACTCTCGTCAAAAAAGCGCTGGAGTGCTCTGTCATAGCTTTCAATTCGCTAAGCACCTTTTCCGCGGCCTCGTAAAGTTCCTCCTGACCTACCTTCTCCTCACTTGCCCATTTACTCCGGTTTTTTCTTACTTCGCTCATCAGACTTCGAAGCTCAGCATCTGAAGCCTGGACTTCATTGCGTTTCATATCAATTCGCGCAATTAGGTTCTTAAGGGTCAAGCTTGAGGCGCCGAGGTTCGCGCTGCTCAAAGTTCCATGGCCCGCGGTGGTAGCATTAGAGGAATTCGCATTGTTGGCGCCCTGGTTAGACATTTCCGCCTCGACTTGTCTCTCGGATTCCTCCAGTCTTTGCTGGTCCAGCATAGCATCCCGGTCATTTTCTAGGGTATAAAACAGGGTATGGAAGCTTCGCTTTGCGGCCTCCTCAGTTGCCTTCTTGTCCTCCTCTAATTTTTTGCGGATATCTTCTAATGACTGCTTTTTTGAGTCTTTCGGGGTCTCTGACGAGGTTGTAAGGGTGATCGATGGTTTTTGAGGCGGTGAGGGTAGGGTGTTGGGTTCCGATCTAACGGCAGCGGGTTTCGATTTGGTAGGGGATGAGGGAGGCGGGGGAGCGCTTTCGCTTTCATCATCGTCGTCGTAGTCGTCGTAGTCATCTTCGTCCAGCTTCCGTGCTGCCTTTCGAGGCGGAATTGAAGATTGCGCTTGACCGTCGGCCGCGGTAGTAGCCTCCTCGGCACTCTGAATAGCTTCAGGGTCATTGTACCCGGAATCAGGAGCTTTTCCAAAACTAAATAATGCGCTAATCTTCGCTTCCGCTTTCTGATAGCAGTCTCGAAAGGAAGCAACGCGCGGGTCTTCTTCGGAGACGGTATCGGCTTCGGATATCATTTTTCCAGCTTGCGCCCCGTCTGCGCTACCCCGGAATCGCATCTGAGGAGTACGGGGTCGCGAGGGAACTTTTGAGAGGCCATTGATAGAAGGGTAGGAATCATGGTGGTCATCGGGCGGTCGAAGATGGCCTGGTGGTAGCCAGGTGTGGTGTTGACCGATGGACATTACCGCTCCAAACCCCCAGCACTGGGGTGGGCGAGGGGGCTCGTCCCTCCACGCTTTTGAGCCAGTTCAGCGAGCGACAGCGACGGCACGTAGGGGGGGCAAAAGTGGTATCAAACGAAGGCCAGGATCGACATGAACCATCCGGCGATGTATCTGGGCCCGGAAATGATGGATGTGTCGCGTTATCGATGGCAGTCCACCGGGCTTCTTTGGTGGAGATTCTTGCGGAGGTGACAAGACGTGAACTTGCTCAGCTAATATCAGCATAGGCGCCGGTCACGGGACCTGGGGACAGCCGCAGGAAGCTTCCAAGGTTTGGCGGCGGAGGAACATCAAAACACAACACCACCGCAGAGTATATATCTCAGATAGACAGATCTAATTAATTATCCTGTCCCCTGCTACGGTGCAGACGGAACTTCTGTCCCCACGTCTTCTCGGCTTCGTCAAACCAAAACAGATATGGCCATCCAGGTTTCCGCCCTGCTGTCATCTGCTCACTAAACCCCCCGTCACCCGGCATCTCACCCGCACGCTTTCTCCCCACGATCAGAAGCTTTCCCCGAAGCCACTCAACCACAGAGTGGAGTAAATACGTACATCCACGAGAGTTTTGTTATTCTACACATCAATCCCACACAATTAAACTACTGCCATGCTGCGGATACGTTACCCATTCGCTGGTATGTATAGTACAGTGTCCATCCACTCCTCCCTGCTGAGCTACACCAGTATCTACAGGCTCCCATCTTTTATCTTTTATACATACCTTCAGCCTTGTCACTGCTACACTCATCTTCTAAAACAAACTCCGTTGTGAACCCAGGCGCGTTTGCTATCCTCTGCCTCCTATCCGCTTACGTCGGCCTCCTTCCACCTGGCGATAATGCGACTCCAGGCGGAAATGACAAGAATAAACCACCCACCTCCACCCGTCCTTCCCTCCAACCCAATGACAAAGTCCTCCACCTCGTAACCTTCTTCTTTCTCTCACTCACATTCTACTGGGCCCCGGATACCACGCGCCGACGCACCCTCCAGCTAACCATCATGGTCTGCACAATGGGTCTCGGAATCGGTTCGGAACTCCTTCAAGCCCTCCTCCCCAACGGCCGTTACTTCGATCCCTTCGACGTCCTCGCAAATATTGTCGGTAGCCTAGGCGCCGTCGGCTTATGTACATGGTACCACAAACGGATGCTGGAGCGGCGGCGCAAAGCACGCTTTGGCACAGCGTTGGACGAGGCTGGCGATGATGTTGAGCTGGGAGGCGTTGGAGCCGAGAACGGGGATCATAGTGGGCTCGGTCCGCAGGAAATAGGTGTCACGAGGGCGCCACGGTCGCTGGAGCAGGAGGTGGACAATTGGGATGAGAATGCGGTGGATAATTGGGAGGAAGGGGATGACGATTTGCCGACGACGAGGACTAGCGCGGAAGGTGATGGGCAGCGGACTCCCCCGAGTAGTTCGGGGAATGATGATATTGGGGAAGCCCGGAAGATGCGTCCTGATTGATTGCTTCAGTTTCGAAATTTTCTTTTGCGTTTCGTTTGATTTGATGGGCTGGCGAATAGATAATTGATTGGATTTTTGGCTGGATAAACGATCTATTTTGTTTTAGTACGACAGGTAAGGAAAACAAGGCGGCGGCGGCGGCTTACGCAAGGGCGAAAGGAATTGCAAGCGGGAAATTTACTGCAACGGGAAGAGTTTACATATCGCTTCTTCGGCATTATGTGATTTTATGACATTTTTGTTTTTCTAGTTTATCGGCTCTGCTCTTTCCCCTCTTACGACTGCTTTCCCATGTTCCTCACCCTACCTCAAATATTTACCTTAATATATCGGGTTTGTATCATTGGTGTTCTCGTCCTTTACGGCCAGCGGTTGTATTAGCCTTATCGCGCTCTCTCTCTTTCCTCGATTTCCTTTACTTGATTTTGTTATTTCGATTCAAATTTTGGTATTCGCTCTATATGTTTGGCTGATTGGAGTTGATGAATTGCAATTTATGAAAACTGTACACATACAACTATCTAACTAAACCTGTAGTATTTAGCGCACAACGGCAGATGTTTATGGATAACCTTTTGTTCCCTCTTCATTTAGAGCATGGCCGTGGGTAAGGTATAAAAAGAAAAGCAGAGAAAGGGGGGTGCTTGATGTGCAACAATATACTAAGATGCACGTGGGAATTGACCTCTCACCGTTCCTGTCATGAACGCAATCTTATACAACAGATGTTCAAGACCGTATTTCGTTTCAGTTAAGATCATTTGCCGTTTTTCTTAACATATAATCAAGCTACTATACAAAACAACAAGAAGTAACTACTCAGCTTGAAAGACGGTGGTGATGACGGGCCAGTCAACTGACGACGTCTATCAAGGTGATGCACGCACTCTGAGAGAACGGTTCGGGAAGAGGGGAGATAAAAAATGGAAAAGAAAAATGTAGGAGAAAATATATAATTTATAACAACGGAAACAATGCAAACCATAGCTATGAATTAGGGAGATGATCCTTCCTAGGCTCATAATCCATCTGAATGACGAGTTCCTCTATATATTCAAAAACCAAACCCATCCCATGCAAATCATCCGTGAAACATCCATGAAACATAATGTGCGTTTAGAGAAACCACTCTGTGAGGGTCATAAGGTAATATTGAAAGAACAGAGAAAGAAAGAAAGAAAGAAAGGGAGGGAACAAGGTGATTGTGTATGAATGCAAAAGTAGAAAGAAAAACAAGGAAGAGGTGGGGGCTGTGGCAACACCGCAAGCTGTCAAGCAGCCTACGTGCTACGGCAATGGTGCATTGGAGGGGATGCAAGATAATAATAACCACGGAAACCTAACACTGCGCCTTTGATACCACATCATGGATTAAAAGACATAAAAACTGATCATAGAAGTGCAATGCAAGAAACAATAAGCTTGATGTAAGTGGAAAGTTGACAGTGTATAAATAGAGGAAATGGGGGGGATGACATAATTGCTGTAGGGGTTCACCAGCACATAAGTTTGCGGTATGTATCCAAAAAAAAAAAAAAAAAGGCGGTAGGGATAATGAAATTTTCATCGTAAGCAAACCTCCAGACCTCTAACTTTTGCCTGGGGTAGGGATAGAGTCAATGATTGGAACAAGCTCTTCTTTCTGTGTAGGCTCGAACGGGGTGTCGGAAGAGTACCTCGCCATCTTCTGCGAACGGGATCCAGGAGACTTCACTTTCTTATTATTATCCAGGCCGAGGAAAAGGCGAGCCTGTTCGCCGAGAATATCGTAAAGGAATTGGTATTGAGTTTCAGTATAGACCATGGATGCCCGCTGTTCGCGGAGAAGATTCACCGTATCGAAGATCGGATCTGTGTCGTCGTCGGTTATCTCCAATAGGTTTCCCGTCTGCATCTCCCTTAGTAGGTGATCGATGGTTATGAACGTGCCCGTCCGACCTACGCCAGCACTGCAGTGTACAATGCGAGGATTTTCCAGAGAGCCGGCCTTTTCAGCGGTGACCTTGGTCAACTCGACAATTGCATCGCGGTCTTTGCCCTCCGGCGACATATAATCATTCCACCCACCAAATAGATAATGCCAGACAATCTTGGTTTGGGAATCAAGGGTAAGTTCGAGTTTGCGAATTTCACTGCGACATTTGTCGTCGTAGGCATATTCCAGAAGGGTCACTTTCCCCACAAAGGTTTTTTCCACTTCGCCATTGTGATTCCCGTTGCGATCTAAAAATGGATCGGGTACGGCGCGAGCGATGTGGAACACAGGTTCTTCCATAGTTAGGGGGAAATATGGCGAACACTTCGCTTTGCCTTGTTCATAACACTGGGTGAGCATAACAACAACTGCAACATCTCCAGTTTCGTGAAGCACCATACTCCAAAAGTGCTCCAAGTACTCGGCTTTTGGGCCCTGGTGGGAAAACGTTAGCCAACTCTTCGCTCGAAAAATAGATATGTAAATAGCACGGGTTGAAATCACGTATTTACCTGTGCAGCAATGTACCGAGCAGGGGTTTCGGTTTCAGAATGGCTCAAGGATATCGGCGATGCGTTGATAAAGTCGCATTGCCCTTCCGGCACTTTAAGATGGATCCGAGAATGTGTCCACACCTTTATATTGTGATATCGATTCCTTAATGTAATCTCTGGGCGATCATCCAGCACCCATTTCCGCGATCCATTCCCATCCGCCGCGCCTCCTACCCCGGACAATCGAATCGCTTGGAGCATCTCGATTTCGTTGAATTTCTTCTGTATTTCTATTCAAGCCGTGCAAAGCAATAGCAAATATATATTAGTCAAATTGACATTACAACTTCCAATGTGTTGCTGTAACTAACCTGCACCAGAGCAATGTAAGAAAGCTGGAATGTCCCGCTTATCTCCGTTATCCTCAGTCGACATGCTGCCATCCTCCTCTTCTCCCGATACCGACGCCCACTGTCCCGAAGCCCTACTATCCGCCGAGCGAGCCCGTTTGGTCAATGGCGACTGGAAATGAGCCTCTGACATCTTCGCAGCGGCTTTACGTCGAAACGATTTGGCTTGCCCGAGTAGATCTCGCACTTTCTTTGGCGTGCGATGTCTTGAGTTGTTGCGCGAACGAACACCCTGAGAGTCCGGGCAGAGGGTCGAGGGGTAGTTGGGGGAATTTAGGGAAGCGCCAGAGCCCACTGTTGACGTTGGAGATGTGGCATCCAACGCAGCGGGACTAGGGCAGCTGTCAGAGCTGTTCACTACTAGTTGTGGTGCCAGGATCGCTGTGTACTCGCGCAAGCGAGTCCTGGTTGAAGTAAATATAGCCCGTTGCACTTGCACAGTGATAATGAAATGGAATCGCCAGAACCACGAACAAGAAGCCAAAGGAATGACAGGACAAACGTGCATCAGCCGGCTAGATAGTATCTATCTAAGCATGCTTTCACAGTTAGCGTCTACTAGTCATTGGTCTCTTTAGCCAGACGATGTGCTGCTGGTCGTGTGCTGCGTTGTAGCCCGTTGATGCCGTTCTTTGCAATTGGAGTTTCGCATCCAAATCGACCTTGTACCTAGCTATAGCCAGTAATACAGCAATTCAGCTATAAATAGGCCGTTATGAGAAGCTGATTCTCAAGGGAGAAAGTGTTGAAGGATTGCAATGCGGCTCGAGTATGATGTAGGAAACCAGGGGCTTGTGCTGAGGCGAGTCTGACCATGTCAAGGTATCCCTGCGGCAGAGATGTCAATCGACTATTTATAGCAGAGTTTCAAGCAAACAGCAGCACGGGAGGAGCTAGAAGACGGCGACGATCCGGAGTGGAAAGCGGGTTTGCTGAAGAGTGAGCATGCAAGTGATTGTTAAAACGAACGAGAGTTCAGTCACGACTCACTGGCTATTCTTTTCTTTTTATGTCGACGCTATTCGGCGTTTCCCCCCTCGTGGCTTTTTGGCGGGTGGATTCTCCCTTGGACGCCACCAAGACTTCGATAGCGCCAAACCAGGTAAATAGGGCCAGCCACTCACCACTCACCAGTCTCCTCTCCAACTCAGGGACCACCACCGGGACACCACTAGCTATCACTGATCGACTACATACGTCCAACTCTGCTGAGTCTTCGCCTTCTTTGTCGCCATCGTTGCACAGACCCTGGAGCTTCTGGAGCTTGGAGCCATTGCCTGGGGTTTTCTCCAGCCGCCTTGGAGCTTCGCTCTGCAACCCGCATGTAAGGGGACAAGCGCGCCTTGCCGGATGGCACCAGCAAACCAACTGCACACACCTGCATAGATACACAACAGCATGTGGCTTCGTTTTCTTGAGGTATGTCAAGTTTGTGTCAACTCTGGTGCAACATATTTCCCATTCCCAAGGCGCTTGGCTGACCCGGAGTTCTGCTTCTCTTGCGCAGATTTGGCTCACTGCAAGGGTAAGCTGCCCATGGCCCCGTATGCATATCGAAGCAAGCTTGTTGTCTTGTTCTACGCCTAACGCATTTTTCTCCTCCTTCTCCCTTTCGCCTACGCCATAGCTTTTATCGAGCCCTGCATTCCACAGAACGGTGAGGCAGGTACACAAGAAGGTCCAGGAAATTCGACATGGCAAATCTCCGGAAGATATGGGAGGCACCAATATCGATAGTCAGTTTTTTTCCTCGCCCACGTCCGACTTGCCTTCCTAGGAAGGACAAGGAAACAAGGGACACAGCATTTTACTGACTCGCTGCGTTTCGAAACAAATAGAGCCAGAGGGCGGCTTGAAGCGCTTTATCGAGCTGTTCCGTGAAGAACTGAAAAACCAAGCTGGAAAGGGCCCTCCGAAATCATAACCGACCGAGCTCCCATGGCGAGGTTTCTTAAGTAAATACCCGTCTCCGCGTCTATATTATATGGACATAAGTTACCTATCGCGTTCCCGGCTCCGCTGATACGATAAAAATATAATCATAACATATACCCCCAATGATATATCTCGCCTTGCTTTGACAAACAACCCTGAAAAACAAATAAAAAGAGGCACACATACGCTGCCCTCCGAGTATTGAACCAGAAAACCGGCTAAAGATTGGGCTACTTCTGCTTTTCACACCCCATGCCATGTGTCCCCCATTCTAGCCGAAGAGCAATTTCTTTTCTTTTTTTGTCGTGTTTTCCTGCCGTTAAGATGCCAACTGTCGAAAAGATTTATTAACCCATTTGCAGCTTAGCGTTTGTGTACTTAGGATATGAGCATACAGAAATAATGAAATTTCCAACAAAGCATGATACTCTTTGTTTTTCGTTTCTTCCATTACCCTTTAAGCTATCAAAGTTTCATCTGTGGAGGCAAAGATCTTGCCCATCGTCACTGATTTGTATTGGTACTGCACCTTCTGTGCCCCTTGTGCTCTTTGATCGGATACTACTACACCGTATTAACAGGAGGCAGAGAAATGATATTCCACCACCGTTGTAAGGCTTGTTACGGTCTGTTCAGGATGGTGTGGAAGTAATGTGATTGGCAAAAGCAAATCCGCAGCATTTGATACAGTGAATAAAATTAAAACACATTTTAGAAAATAAGAGTCAGCGTAGAAAAGCAGAGCAGCGAGATGGGATGATGCCAAGCCAAAGATGAAGAAATGCATCTGTAAATGTTTAGAAAGTACCCACAAAGCTAATACATATCAAATAAATACACGAAATGAACTAGAAATAAAATGTAGCCAGATGATATCAAGTCGTGTCCTATTGTCTTTGCTAGCCCCTACCTGAATAATCATGACTAGGATAGTTAACATCCACCATGCCAAAATTACTCAGTTTTGTCTATGGAACCCATTCCGCACGTCCCTCCAAGCCGGGCACAAGGCGCCGTGAGCCTCAAGAATTGAATGGTACATTACAAAAAAAGCAAAAATTGGACGCTCAAGCTAACCGGAAAAGGGTGTACAGAGTAAACCTAATGACGATGGCCATGCCTCTTATGCATACGGACATGGTCCCGTTTGCGACTGCCAGCCTCGGGCGCGGCGGTCATGCTCGTTACAACGGCTTCCTGGTAGTAATTAATCTTGTACACCGAGTTGCCGTTGGTGGACCAGCTTGTTGCCACGACCTCTCCGGCGGGACATTCGCCCACCGGCGCATCGGTGATCTGAGGCGGTGGGTTGGCGGGGTAATCGTCTGTGGGATAGCCTGGCCCGTCTGTTTCGGTCGGGACTGGCTCGTCGGTGGGTGAGCTGGTAGGGTAATCGCCTGTGGGATACGGGGGTGGGTCATCGGTGGGTGGTTCACATTCGGAATCGTCATCGGTTGGCGGTTCGTCGCCTGGCTTGTCATCGCTAGGAGGTTCATTGGTGTCCGGATCCTCACCAGTTGGCGGGGGAGTCGGGGTTGGATACGATGGGGGATCTTCCGGGTCCTTACCAGTTGGCGAAGGAGTCGGGGTTGGATACGATGGGGGATCTTCCGGGTCCTT